>JAOBBB020074803.1:0-13894 GCA_025331005.2 Zoanthus gigantus
CATCGTTTGCAGCGTATAAATCATAAACAGGATGAATATAATATTCCTTATAATTTCCTACTAAAAAGTCGTACCATCTCTTACTAATTAAGCAGTTTTCATCCTAATTAACTTACAAAAAATATTCCATGCATACAAGCAGCTCAGTGTATATCTAAAAATATCGCATAAAAAGAGTCGAATATCTTATGTTCGTCCTTATGTTTTAAACTAAAATCTTAAAACCGAATAACATGGCTGCCTGCAGCTTGAGTATTTTGAAATTTCAATACCTTTCTTACCTTATATACAAACTGTATAGCATTTAACGAAAACATCACTTGTGTACAACAAAAAATATCTCCTATAACCAAGAAATACAAGACGTTTTCTATCATATTGTTTTTCAGTTTTTCTGTAAAACTGAAATGAAATTTTAAGATAATTTGCATCATATATTGTCAGTAATTTTCTTTGGTACAAAATTATTTGCCTGGTCAGTAATGATACACTGACACGCTTTCAACATTTCCAAGAAATGAATAAATTGTTTTCTGCGTGCTTGCTGTATTCTAAAGACCGAATTGAAAGGTTAAATTTTTTATAGGAAAAAAATAAAATTTTTGAATTTTGAATTCTGAATTTATTTGAATTTGATTTTTCTTAATCAGAAGAGGTCAATCTATTACAGTTACTTCAAGACGACATTTTCGTACAGAATGAAGTTTCTTCATTTCTTGTAACTATTGCAAGCGTATATGAGCATCGCAACCTAGCAATGAGAAGAAGACCGAGAAGATTCGACAAACTCTGCGTGAGGCGAGAATTCACACAAATGTTGATATAAATTTGCATGCAAAATGATAAACAAATATGTAATTCATATCAAAATAGGGTAATATTTTGTATAAATCTTATGTTAGTAAAAATAGTAAAGATATTAAGAATTCTCCCAAAATAACTAGCTTTTTAAATAAACAAAGATAATTGGAGAAACAAACTTCGAATAAGGTTATATACTTCCGAAGTGGCTTGTCGGAGTTGTATTTTACTTCTAATGAATGATTCTTGATGATAAAATTACCTTTGGTTTAAAATTATTTTTAAATGAAACGAAATTTACCATAAAGAAATGTGACTGCAAAGAGCATCTGTTACTGTGCTTTGACATCGCCGGCAGCTGTGAAAGTCCGCTGGATCAAGTGTTTGCAGTCGCTTGTTCCGGTGCAAATCAGCTGCCGCTAATGAAAAATGAGAATATGTGCGCTTGAAAAAATCATAATAAAAGGAAATCAAACTTGATCAATGGAGGGGGAGTGTTGAAGCTTTAAAACATTATAAAACGTATTTCTTTGAAAAAGTTTCTTTTTCTAATCGATACCTGAAGTTTTGTATAGAACTGGAAGAAAATTCTTGAAGCGAAAAATTGTGAAAATTGCGAACACCGAGGTCAATAATGTTCTTTGTCATTCAAATTTAATGGCTGTGTTATCTGGAGCTGCGACTATATTCTGCAGTTGGTGAGTTAAAACTGAAATACCTTGGATTATTTTGCGCGCAACAGTGCAAGTGATACGGCCCTATAATTCATGCCGCCTTGGCCGATAAGACCTTAGCATGAGTCTCGCGATTTTGATATCGGGATTAAGTATTTCGGTAACCATAGCAAGGATTTCAGGATGAAAGTCAAACCCACGCCAAATAGGCAGTGAAAAGGTAATGCCTTATTTTATTCTAAAGATGGTTTGTATGATTCGTATTTACTGAGTCGTTTAGACACTTGTGTAATCGGCATACACTTGAAGTGTTGTTTTGATACTATATTCTTGTTTCTATCTTGCCTAAATAACTATGATGGTTGAAATATTTTGGGTTTTTTTTGACAAATGTTTAATTTGTGAGAAAGTAATGTTTTTAAGATATTCATCTCTCGCTCTTATTGCTAGTCTAAGCTCTTTGGCTGTGAATTCAGCGAAAATCTCCCATCCATTTAAAGGAATAAAAACTTCTACTCGACCATATAACAATTTATTATTGCATTTTATTGAGGCTCACAAACTTTAAGATTATGTTTAATTTAGCTAAGCTAAAAAACTTGAATCCTTGAATCCTTTTTTAACGGAAATTAGATAAAAGAAATCAAAACCCCATAATTTATTGGGATGCTGATTTGTGTTGTTGTTGTCCGTTTGGATAAAAATAGGGTTACTTCATCGTTTTTGTAGTATGGCAATTTTTGAAAATTTACAAATCTGAATATTAAAAATAAAATTCAAGGGATTTTTCTTTTATTAGTGTTGGTATTATTTCAGTTGAATCAATATTCCTATCGCCAATATTTATAAGCTATGCACAAAACGATCCTTTGCAATATCGGAAAATAGAAAACATCTGGCTTCTGTTTTAATGAAATATTAAAACTGACCGCTTATCACTACACCTTAATACATTTTTACTATATGCTTTGTAAAATACAATAACTTTGAGATGCATTTGTTCATGTCGTGTGATGAAATCCCTTAATGATGTTTGCTTCGAAGCGGTTGGCGCAATTTGTCAAGTTACTCTTTATTATTGTCGAGTTTGGTGGTTTGTTTTACTTCATGCTTATTATTGAACCAACAATTGGACCAGATTAAAGACAGACTTCAATTTGATTGGTCAATTTGTCCCTTGGATCCAAAAGGTTCATTGAATCAATAGGCAGGTGCTAGCCTTCACTTCGTTGTCAATAATAATAATAATAATAATAATAGTAAATAAAATTGGCTTACCTGCTTCAGGCTTCCAGTAAAAAGTTTCATGAAAAATTGAAATATACACGATTTTTGTTTGTCAGATCGTTTTATGAAATTTAATGAAAGTAAACTTTTATTTTGCGCTACAAATGTAAATTGTGATAATTTTGATTTAACCATTTTTAAAATTGTCACATATACTTTACCTAAAACATTTGCGAATGATTAAAATTTGACTTATCTAAAGGACTGTGCACGAACCTCAATTTTGGACTAAATAAGTATTTACTTTTGAAAAATTAAAGGGCGTTGTATGGCAACAAAAATATTTCGGGTTTGGTAGAAATGTTTTACGGTATTTAGTGCGTAGAAAAATCCTATAACGTATAAAAATGCTTATCTGCCTCTTGACTTAAGTGTAGAAGTTAAAGAATCCACTTAAAAACATTTTCTGACGGCGTCCAAGTTATTCACTCTAGAATAATTCATTTTGGATTTACCAAAAACATTTATGCCTGAAAAACTGGCTTTGTTTTTGAACAGCAAAGTTGAAAACCGACTTTTCTTCCTAAGGGTGCAGCACATGTTGTAAAACTGAATTTTATATAACACGGTTTTAAAAAAACTGTCGAATTTTGTCGGTATGTAGGTAAAACAAGTGATCTAATCACTTGTAAGTTTAGAAAAAATTCATGTTTGAGCGTCGCTGAGGGTAGTTCTGTATCTTTAGTTATCAACACGGTTAAAATATCACGTCGCCCCATGTTACGTAATCCAGATTCCGGAATCCAGAAAACATAAACATAACCTTTGGAATCCGGAATCGAGGTGTAGGAATCCGGAATCGAGGTCTAGGAATTTGGAATCGAGATGTAGGTATTCGGAATCGAGGTGTAGGAATCCGGAATCGAGGTGTAGGAATCCGGAATCGAGGTGTAGGAATCCGGAATCGAGGTGTAGTAATCCGGAATCGAGGTGTAGGAATCCGGAATCGCGGTCTAGTAATCCGGAATCGAGGTCTAGGAATTCGGAATCGAGATGTAGGAATTCGGAATCGAGATGTAGGAATTCGGAATGGAGGTCTAGGAATCCGGATCGATGTGTAGGTATCCGGATTCCCGGAAAACAGACCGGTTGGAGTTCGAAATCCACTGTCGCTTATGAGATCTAGCCGAGAAGGCTAGCCCGTCGGGGAAAGCCCTGGCGTTCTACTACACTTCACTAAAACAGCTGCCCGTGGCTGCTGAAAGTCAGGCTTATTGTCATTTATGGCAGATTGAAAGGGTTATGCCCACTCTACCAACGTTGCTTTAGTGCCCATTTCAGTGACTTCAAGATAGCTACTAGCAAGCACGTGCTATTTAGACCAATCTTGTTTCCAGAGCCCGCGTTTGTTCTCGCCAGCGGCAAGAAACGGAGCTCTGTGATAATCCATTTTCTGGAAACCCAGAATCTGGGTTACGGTCTTAGGGCGCATGCGTGTCAGTCACGGCGGTCAAAAGCAAAAATGCGGATTTTTTCCATTGGGCAATTCAATATTTTTTGAGGAAATTAGGTAAAGTAGAGACATTTTCTTAAAAGAAAAAAAGTATGGAATTTTGAAGGCAGTCGCCATAGAAAAGAAAGATGTGTTAGCCGTTTTGCCTACTGGATATGCAAGTCCTTAGTCTATCATTCCTGTAAAGCAAACTTCTTTACAAATTACTGGTCATTTCCAACAGTAGGTTTACTTTATCTTTTCTCCCCATGTAAGCCAGGTAATCCGAGTTTAGGAATCCAGGAAATATTTGCTTGTGGAATCCGGAATCTTAGTCTTTGAAATCCAGAGGCCAGCTCTAGGATAAATACAACTATCTAATAAAAACTCCCCTAAAGGGGCTTTTTAGTGTCATGTTAAAATCCCATTCACCAGTTAAGAATCCCAATTGGTAGGAGGCAAATCAGTTGGCTATCTACATAGCGTGGTGAATTTGATTCTGGGATCCCCGAGGACAAAGTCATTCAGTAGTCCGAGTCGGAGATTTGAACCCAGGCCTTCCGCATTCAAACCCTCAACTATGACCACTGAGCCACACTGCTTCCACAAAGGACTCTGTCAACAACTGTAAACTAGCCATTTGGAATCCGGAATCCACTGAGGTGAAAACTGGAATCATCCAGCACCTGGCATCTGGAATCATCCAACACCTAAAATCTGCAATCCTCAGCGCTTAATCCAGAATACAAGACTGTCACGGATTACTTTACATGTTGAGAACCTTTGGAAAATTTGAAACCAGAGCGCATGTGGTCGTTTGAACATGTTCAAGTTTCCAAACAGTCCTGATTGTTTCGCTATCACACATCCACACTCACTCCGTGGAGAGGAATTGAAAAAGAAGATTTGTATACAATCAAGCCATGCATTACGTTCGTTATATATAATTTAGATGAGTAATTCATTATTGTGGTTCTGGAGCGGAATACAGATAGGTCGAAAGATCCGCAAATCTCTCTAAAGCTGAACAAGACATTTCAAATTAAGCAGTTTTGAATTGAAATGAGGTAGTATACTTAAATACAAAGCCATCCCTTTTGCAAAATAAACAATTTACGGTTGTGGTGAAATCTAACAAAAATGAAACGCTATGTTCCAGTTCAATGGGTGTCTTAAATAAAAGCTATCACTCCGAATCCAACTTAGTATATCTTCGAAACAGGAAAATCTTCTTATATGCCTGTCGAACTCCGTGGATTTGAGCCCAAAATAGCCCTGCTTTACAGTTATTTTAGCTTTATGTTTTAATAATTCATTATGTGCTATAAAAAATCTGAAGTTATTGTTGCTTTACATATTTGAAGTACAAAATATCAAGAATCCCTGCTGAAATTTCATTTCAATCTCAGTGCGTTTTTATCCAATGCGTGCGTTACGAATTTTCTTACTTAATGATAAAAATCGATTTCAATCTTTATTCTTGTCTGAATTATATGCGTTTTATTTAAATACTGGACTTGTTCTTCCTTTGATGTGCTAAGTTTGTGCATTAATCAAAAGTTAAAATAAAAATGGATAGTTCCTGCTGTAAGACACATTTCTTACCAAACTAAAGTTACTTACCAAAGTTCTATAGAGTACAGCTATTAAGGTATTGATTATCACAGGAGGACCGAATCGTTGGGGCTTAGTGTGCAAAAGCCGATTAAAGCGGTCATCTAAAAGTTTTTCAGTATAAATGTTAAAACTTTGGCTGCAGGAACAAAACAGTTTTTACGACATCATCCGCTTTGCTGAACTTTTCTTGTTTTTTGAATGACATTTGTTACTAAATTGTAAAACAAAATAATGTAGTAAAGAGAGATCCATTTTTCTGTAAATTTGAGATATTTCTATCTTAGTCAACACAATGTAGGAGGAGCAAATATTTTAAAAACGCGGTAAATTCTTAATTAGGGTAGGTTTTATGGACACGAGCCTCCAATTTGCTGTTGTAAGTTAGTGTTTCATTTTCATTTGGAACATTTTATTTAAAAGAATAAAGAGAGTTTGTCAATGAATTATTTTCACATTAGGCAACGACTAAATACTTTTTACTTGGTTATTCACAAATTGTAGAGTTTGTAAATCTATGAATATTCGGGATAAGTTATATGATACAATCTTTAATCGATATAATGATAGAAAACCATTACTGCTTTGTGATTAAGTGCATGGAGCAAAACAAGAAATTTCATAAAATAGTTTTGTTTGGTCTTTTGAAGTAAAAAAGTTATAATCTTTTACTATATTAAAAACGGAATAGACCTTAAAACAATTGTTTATTTAATTTCTAAGGTTTAAAGTTAGAAATGAAAATAAAATTCATTGAATTGTTTAGGTAATCATAATTTATAGCTGCTAAGGTTAACGAAAAACCAAAATCAGTGAAAGTTATTTCTTGAAAAATAGGGTTTGTCTCCTTTTTCACTCAGGCTGAACAAACCGAGCGGACAATGGAGGACTGGGCCCCGCTGTTTTCCCCAAAGGTAGGACCTGCCATATGATCGATTTGTCAATATACTTTAGTGGAAATATCTTATTTCGAAGATCTAACCGATCTTCGTTAAATATTTAGCTCTAGAATAAATAATTATTCTTTGAGTTAAAGAATACGGTCCGCGGCCATAAAAAGAAAATTGGTGTCTATGTGTAAAAATTTGAATACAAAATTACAAATCTCATGAACAGAAGCACACGTTTTGGATAATGAGACAACTTCTATATGTATTCATGAGTATTATTTCTAAAAAAAAAGATGAAGAATGGGATCCAAAATTAGTTTAGCATGAGAGAAACGACTTTGTTACGGATACTTAAATAATTATCTAAGAATACCTAAAGATGACATTCGTCGAAAACGTTTGTGTGAAAACTTTTATCTTAAATTTTATATAATTTGTAATTTTTAACCTTTTATTGTCATCTTGATATGTATGTATACAACTATCTAAGAACCATCAGTTTATTTTTAGTGTGTGTAAGGTCTTTGAGATTCAGGCAACATGTTTTCCAGCTCGTTTAATTTTGCCTGGAGGTTTCAGACATTCTGTAAAGCGGTAGTAACCACAAAAGTTGGAGTAACAAGATCCCCAGGCCCCTATCCTTTATACGGCCCTCGCACCCAGGCGAACATCAGTTTCTACTGTTTGAAAGATATATCGCTAGCTGGCTTTCGTGTCCTCAATTCCTTGACTTATTGAACGCAAGAATTTCATGAATGAATCTGTTTCATTTTGTTCAATTAATATTCGATTTTTCTTGTCGTATTTTTCCGCTCACCTTACTTCGAGTAAGTTGATATTTAATCTTGATTCATAAATGCTACAAATATAGAGATCTCATGACCGAACACTGAAAAACATCACGAAGTGCTTCACAAGGAACTTCAACTTCAACTTGTTTTAAAGGCGGGAAAATTTCAGGACGCGCGCCAAAAAGCCCGCCAAACCACATGAATGTATAGAGTGAGAGTGAGAAAACATTTTCCTTGCCTTTGTTTCTTTACTATCCTCATGTCTGCATGGTCTTATTTAAACGTATCAAGATTTTTTCGTGTTGTTTTAAGGTTACAGTGAAGAAAAACATAATTCTAACACAACTGTTGCCTTTAATTTATATTCAATTGCAATAATCACTGATATTTTAGACAGTTCGTTTTAGTTTATTAACCGTAAAACGTTGGCGGCAAATAAACACCGTTTCTCCGTCATTAAAAGATAATGTTATCAATTAAAGTTGTATAGTCTTTATAGTTTAACTTGATTGGGGAATACTTCTATGCCAGACCCTTGGACAGCCACATGCGACCAAAAAAGGGAGTATATCATCGGCCTGCTAACAAGCATATCGCCGTAAACCGAGCTGCTGAAATTAGCCGAGCCTTGCAACAGATTAAGTCGT
The DNA here is from genome assembly GCA_025331005.2 of Zoanthus gigantus. Classification (NCBI taxonomy): domain Eukaryota; kingdom Metazoa; phylum Cnidaria; class Anthozoa; order Zoantharia; family Zoanthidae; genus Zoanthus; species Zoanthus gigantus. The sequence goes on from JAOBBB020074803.1 coordinate 8,137, forward strand.
TTTCGGCGGTCACCACAAGGATTTGTTCAGCTTGACAACCAAGCATATCGTCTACTTTTATATTTAATGTTGCGCTTCTACTGATAACAAAAGACTATTTGTCAAAAACAAAACAAAAACAATAGATCTGCTTTTGAACAGAATAGGCTGATCCTACCAAATCTGCTTACATTTCGACTTTGGTTAAATCAATGTTCTGTTTATTGTGTTTATTATGGAACAAAAATGTCTCCTGGAATAAGGTTGGCTGTATAGCAACTTTATTACATTAATTAATTAATGTATAAGTAACCATATCCTTAGATGTTATTGCGCTTGAGAAAACCCTATTAGTAAGTGCACCTTTGCAATCATTGAAGTGTTCAAGTTTTGCACCTTAACTCGGTCACTATTCAAAAATGATTATTTTTTGTTTAATAATTAAAACGTTTTGCAGTCGAGGTTTATTTCATGAGCGAACGGGATATCTCGAACCTAATTGTCTAAATGCCACCCTACTGATCCACCATTTCTCCCTTTGAATAAAAGTTTTGATAATAGTAACTCGCGATTCGTGTAATTAAAACCATTGTGAAACACAAAATGCTACTGGCTCTTGATATTTTAAACATACGGCAGTTGGTTTGTTCGAGTTTGCAACTCGAGTACTGGAGCAGGCGAAGCGTAAGAATGTGGCGAATAACGCAAAGCAGGAAACTTGCTGAGTTTGTAAGTCTTTCAATTTGTCCGTCCCAAATGATAAACTGTTTTTGAGTTTGTGTTACAAACACAAAAGATGTTTGATCGTACAAATGTTTCCTGCTGGCGACTAAAGACGCTTGCAAAGGGATTTGTTAAAGGATAGGTTCAAGCCACCTTTACAGTGTGAAGCTATCTATCTAACTCAATTTGTTTCCTTTGAATAGTTATTATACCTTTTGTGGCAGCGTCAACATAATCGAAAAAAAAAAGTTAAAGTGGATTTGAACAGGCCAGTTAAAATACATCGGATAGCACATTATGCCGGTGTTCACAGTCGTGTTTATATTTCATGATCTCTATGTAAAGTGCAGGCAGGTTATTTTACATAAAAATTTACTGATGTATTTTAGCCGACCACTGATTGAAGCTGCAATTAATATTTCTATGATCATAATTCCCGTACAATCTTGATGGAACGATTTTATTTTTGGCAGTCGTCTCGAAGTTGAAAACAAAAGAGTTTCATCAACAAATTAATTTTACAGTTGAATTTTTCTACCAATTTATTACCTTGCTTTTCGATTGTTTTAAAGGATGAAATATTCGTTCATCAGATTTCGAAATCTAGACCATTTTCGTTTATGGTGTAGCTTTTACATTTAGATGTCGTAGACAGTGAAAGCCTTGTACAGTTTTGAATGTTTTATTTGAAATATTCGTTTAAAAACCGACCACAGTGTTTGGCAAATGCACCTGCTAAAATCTAAAAACCACAGGGGAGGAGTAAGGCATAGTGTCTGTCTTTTATGTTGCATCTATACTTTGATTATATGGACTTTGTTTATACAATGAACTTAGTTAATGTTATCTTCAGTTATAATTTTAATTAACTTTAAATCCGGTCAAAAACTAAGAAGGGTAACATACCGTTGTTATTTTCTACAGAATTTGTTAAAAAATACAAATACGGATAGCTTTCCAATAAATTGCAAAATAAACGTTTAAGAAATATCAGGATTGTGAATCGAAATTGAAGTCCTTTCTCCAGCCACACGGGACGGAATCCGATATAATTGAGGTTGTTTTGGCTATTGCTTCTTGAGCAACTTTTTCCTGGAGCGGTGTTTTCTCATAGAGAAAGTAGAACTCCTTTCCTATTCAGTAAGGGAAGAAATATAATTCTGTTTGTTGCAGCAGCAATAAAAAAAAAAACAAAAAAAAACGCCGGTTGCTTGTACGAATTCAACATTTTCACAGTGTAAGTGACAATATGAAGCAACCCATTTTCATGTTTTTCTGGTGTTGGCTTTGCATTTTCTTCATTAGAATCGAATAGTCTAAAACTACGCATTTTCAGCGCAGCAAAATAATCTTGCTAATTAAAATAAAATACTTTTAGGCTTTATACTTGGAAAATGAACCGAAAAAACTAAATGAAACAAAGATTTACTGAGCGTTCCACACTAATGCTATATATACCACGTCAACCTTTAAATTTCAATTACGACCGATTAACAAGCAAACAGCATTCAGTCCATTATATTGAGAGGAAAAACTGAATTATAATGATTGGCGAATACAAACTGACAATTGGTAAATAATCATTCTTCAAATAAAAATAATAGAACATTTTTTCCAAGAAGTAAGTGTTGTAGCGGCTGTAATCATGCACTGAGTCCAGTTTAAATCAAAAGCAATAAAATATTTTTTTTTCTTTTGCTGAAATAAACGCTACATTAAAAATTTATTAAACTTGTTTTAAAAGAATTTTACATAAATAGAGCATTTGATTTCAATTGAAACTTTTTAAAATCAAACCCTTAATGCCTAATCCTTTTAATAATTTTGTTGCCAAATATTACATTCAGTGAAAAGCCTTGTATAGTTTCTTTTCAGATGCACTCTTTGGTTCTATCGACCAAAGTACTGCAAAACCACATAACCATTGAATAACAGATGTTGTTCGTTCATTGACAACGCGCACAAGATAAGAACGCACATTATGTAAAGCTGTAGTTTTGATAAATCTAAAACCTGCCTGTAATTACACGTATTAATGGAGAGATTTTTCCTCTGAATTCGTGGCTTTTATTTCAAGCTTTTGACCTTTGAAAAACTGTGTTGAACCACGAGTAAACATCGAGTTTGTTTAACTTTTCATGGATATCAAGGCAACGAATGATTCAAACGACAGTAAGAATGTAAGCCTTACTTATACTTTTTTATTCAATAGCTTTCATTGTGAATAGGAGAAAATGTTTCCTTCGTATTGACTTTTTATACTCGTTTATAAACTGAATCTTATGGTTTTTTGTTTAGAATAACTTTTTGGAAAAAAAATCTTTTTTAAAATTACATTGCCTTAGTTTCAATATGTCGAAATGTCAGTAAATGTATGATTTTAGATAGAAGGATGTCAAAAGAATATTTAGAACTTGCAATCAAGAACTCCATAACAGAATATTTTGTTGTACAACGCATTGGTGTGTTCTATGTTTCAAAAGTTTTGAAGTTGCCTACATACTGGGCTGACTAATCTACCAAATGAACTTAAAGATTAACATTTTTCAATAATAATTTAATATTCACCGCCACTATACCGTCATGTTGCATAATGACGAGCTCTTCGTAAATATAAATTTATATACATCCATTAATATCTTTTATTTGCATCCAAATTAACTCGTCTACATGTAACCTTTTGCTTGTCAATTCCCTCTTATTGCTGTTTTGTGAAGTCTTAAGGCAATTTATAGGTTCAGTTTGAATAAATTATGCATATACAGAAAATTTCAGTTTATTAAATTATCCTATATAGTATGCGTAGATTTCGTCTGTTTAAAATTTGATTTTTTTTCCTACGAAAAAAACGGGCGAGAATATTAATAGTTGACCTGCTTGCACTAAGTTAGGTCTTTCTTTCTTGGGAGTTGCAAATACGGTTTATTCTAAGACACAGTCTCAACTTGATATAATCTAGTGGTGTTTATTTTTTTAATGCTTATTTTTACTTGCATTGTCAATCAAAACATTACAATTTACAGTTCTATTTACTTTCACTGTCTTTCATTTAGGAGCACCGAATGGCCTCGGTTCGAGATGAATCGGAAATAGGTCTTGGTAAGGACATTGAGAGAATTACATCAATGGGAGGTGTGAATCTTATATGTCCGTTGTGCCATGATATGTTTCAAAACCCTCGTCTACTTCCCTGTCTTCACACATTCTGCAGACGATGTCTGGAAAATTTAGTAGTTCCACGTTCAAATATCCTTAGTTGTCCATCATGCAGAACGGACGTGCCTCTTCAGGTATGTTAATCATATTCACTGATTAGTTACGTACCTTCTGCGTATTCGTGCATATGGTAACTTACATCCCTTAAAAATAGATTGTAACGTGCACGTTTAGTTTAGTTAGGCGTAGCCTCAGATAGATTGGACAGATTATTCCAGTGGGGGAGAGAATGCTCCATGGGGAGGGTTTTCCAATAGTTTTGGCATATTCTAAAGGAAGCCATTTTTTTTTAGACTTTTATATTAGAGAGGAGTTCTTACACAAATAAATACAGTTTTCAGCAAACAGAAAATTGATTCGCATTCCACGTGTGTTCGTCTATTGACTATATACAGTCTTTATTAATAAACTTTGAAAATTGGCCCTCAAAAATCAATCTTTTTTAAACGTCATAAACACCTTTTCCACATTCTGTTGTTATGGTAACAATCATTGTCGTTTTGACCAGTACTTGTATCACAAACTTTAGAATTATTCCGACTATGATGTTATTCCCATCATTTACTCCTAAAGTCTGATACCATCTGTAATCTTATCAACATCAACCACATCTTAACCAACATCGGTATCAAACGATGTATTAGAAGATATATTTCTGCCATTAAGTTTACTATTGTCTCTGTTACAAGTTCATACTTTCTTAGTTACTTATTTTTCCTATGTCTAATCTTCGCTTTAGGCATTTATGCAATTTGTCCCCTTTTACTTTACAACTTTCAACGCTGTTTCTTTTGTTTAACTTAATTTTAAAGCAACAGATGCTGAGTCTTTTCAGAACTCTTCTGGCCAAGTAAAGCTTTCCTCGCTTTATGATATTTATTCTCTGCTCGCCGGTTTATGTTCTCAGCAGGTTTTTCCGTTTAAAAGTCTCCTATTTCATTTTTACAACTTTACTTCTCTGCTGTCTTAATCAGTATTCGTATGATTATTAAACTTTACAACCTATCAGAGGCGCAGAAACAATTTACCGGTTTGAGCAGTAGGGAAGAACTACTACTCTACTGAGATAACAATTAAATTGTTGTACATTATCTATCTATTACATACTGCATGCTTCATGGAATGCGAACCCATGTTTTTGGTTCATCCAATTTTTTAATTCCTTAATGGAACATTTTTTTTCTTTATTTTATTACATTTGCCGTGATATCATCAGTCAGCGGTTTTTCTCCTTCAACAGAGTCGATACAATGGCGGTCACGTGATGTACAAGGTATTCTTACTTCTTACCTCTAACAACTAACTCATCTCGCTCTGGGTGAGGATACTTTCCTTATATTCTCGCAATCTCTTTATCCTACAGTCATTACTTTCTTCTTTTGTATAATTTTGTGCGTAAGGTGAACAAACTACAAAAGTTCGCCAAAAACAAATGTCAATGGAGTCAGCTTGGTTGGTTTATGTTTACTATTTTCAGTTACTGCAGAATCTGAACTCCAAGACAAACTCTTGGAAATGAGCACGACATGTTTTCTTGTTTCATTTCCTTTTTTCTTGTAGTTCTAACCTTGTTACTTGTTATAAGGGAAAGCTCCCTGGCCATTGAGAAAATCATCTTCTACTTTAGATGTCTCTAATTATCCAAACTAGTTTGGTTTTAACCTTGTAGGTAGCAAGGCAGTTGATGTTTTAAGAAAAAGTTTTAATTTTATCTTTTTTGTTTTGCTGTCTGTGAGTTTTATAGAAAAAATTTACAGGAAAGAAGCAATTTCTTTGTCCTAAGTTCATGGCCGTAGCTAGCGGGGGGGGGGGGGGGGGGGGGCCGCTGGCGCCCCCCAAA
>JAOBBB020074885.1:0-13892 GCA_025331005.2 Zoanthus gigantus
TGATTTGTCGGCATTTTATTTCCGTGAAGAGTCGGAAGCCATCGAACGTGACGTCAGCCATATTGAATTTGCCGAAATGCATTATGGGTTGTGTTACACTCATTCTTGCTTGCACTCTTGTTTGCTTACAGACCCGACAACATAGTGGTACACTCCGTCTTATAAGTCGGGAGTGACCACAAAAATAAAAGAAACTGTGCAGGATCAATGCAGGTAGATAGAGAAGGATATTTGGCTTATTTCAGCTACAGAAGATAAAGTAATTATGAAGTACCTGAACGAGGGAACTGGTCCTGCAATGTAGCAGCAGCGATAGATCTTTCCTCAAACGTGGTTACCGGCTCATGACCTCGAAGATCATCTGCTACCTTTTCAGCGAGAATCTCGTCCACGTGGGATATATTCTGATCTTGGACTTTCCAAGCACTGTCCAAATTGGTCTTCTCAACCATGGATGTAACGATACCATGTGTCTCTTCTCTTTCTTCCTTGAAATTTTCTCCACTCAATATACGAACAAGGTTGGTCTTCCCTGCTCCAACATCTCCTATTACGGTAAGTTGTATGCAGGGAACACTAGCTTTTCCATGCTTCAATGCCTGATTGAATGCAGCTACTGAAGATGGTCCACGAGCAAGAACTTCATATGGAAGAGTAACAGAGTCTGAAAGAAAATTATACCCAATTCCTTGAGCACTTTTGATTCATTTTAGACCCAGACAAAACACTTTACAAACTGGGAAAGTTCCCCTAATACAAACCATACGTGTTATGTAACACTTTAGAGAACTTTGCCTTTTATCTATGAAGCCATATTTGGGTAAATACCAAATATGTTATTTTATCTCTTATTAATAGGCAATCTTAAAAAATCTGCACAATTGGTCAAAATCGATCATGTGATTTTGGTTTATCTTACACTAATCCAGATACACTGATTCCTAATTATCTCTTTTCCACAGAGCTAGACTGTTGAGAATCCTGTGTGATCTTTCTTCTTCCTCAATGTGCAGCCAATCCAGATGCACTTCTACAAATGTCAACTCACTGATTCCTGATCATCTCTTTTTCAAAGAACTAGATTGTTGAGAATCCTTTTTAGACAATATTTATTAAACCATTGCACCCTTCCCAGCGTGACCTTGGTGGTTCGCCATGTTTTGTACTCGTAAATTAAACTACCGTAATTCAACATTAAAGCTAAGCTAAATCCTTACGAGCCAAGTGGCCCATGGAGCCGGGGCTTATCTCCAGTTTCTGTAGTGTTAAGCAGATGGGAGACTTTGACTCCCCCTGGATGTGACACTAATCCATCACAGGTTAGCTCCCAGCAGATGCTAGTACTCATTTACCTACCCCAGAAGGATGGAAAGCTGAGTTAGCTTAGGTGGAAACGAAGGTCACACAAAGATTCAAACCTCTGTAGAACCAGGATCGAACTGGAGACCTTGTGGTTGGAAGGCAGAGATCTTACCAACTGTGTAAACCATGCCCGCCCTTAGAGTGGGTACTTATCTCCATATAACCTTAGTAGGTAGAGAACTGATTCCTGACAGTGACTCAGCTTTACATATGTTGAGCTCCACTTTCTTCAAACAATTACTTGTTGGGCATCAGTCGACCTTATGGACTCCAAGTAGCTCAATTGGCCTTAATAGACTCGTAAATTAAGTTTTAGTATCACTCTACCACAGCACTTTTGCAAATCCTACATCCTGGTGGTAATGGGGGGGGGGGGCTTTAGGAGTGTATAGCTCCCCTCCTCATTTTTGGAAACCAATTACTTTTGTTGTCACCTGTGATCTATGAAATGGTAGTTTTGATCGAACTGACTCTTAAAAAAGGGGTATAGCCCCCTTTTTCATAACTTTTGCTCTTGCCTGTAATTGATAACAAAATGAAAATTATTAGACACCCTCAGCCAAATGGGTTATTGATTTAAGTAGTTAATTTATTTTCAAGGTCTAATTGCTAAATAGTAACTTTTACCTTCCATCTATGCAGGTCTAAACACTAAATGGCACCACTTATCTTTCAGTTCTAACTGGAAAATAGTACTGCAAATCTTTATTTTTCAAAAGATTAGTTAATCATTAAAGGTTAAACCTAACTCACGTCTAAAGCACTTAATACTTTATATTAAAACTGGATAAATGTATACATTATTATTATTATTATTATTAGTAGTAGTAGTAGTAGTAGTAATATTATTATTATTATTATTATCATTATCATTATCATTATTATTATTATTATTATTATTATTATTAGTAGTAGTAGTAGTAGTAGTAGTAGTAGTAATATTATTATTATTATCATTATTATCATTATTATTATTATTAGGGCCATTGCAAGGCTAAGGGCTGGGGTATCTAGGAAATATTTTACTAATTTTAGAAATTCTGATTTAATTTGTTTCAAATGTCATTTAAAATCCAGGAAATATGTTTTCAGACAAACTAATTTTCAAAATTTTACAGGGGAACATGGCAAAATAAGTTAGCAACCGGTGCATTTTATCGACTACTCTGAAAAATTTGTCTGCTACTCTGTGTGCTTGTAGCTCAGTTAGTTTTCAGCATGGAGGCAGACTGACACTGAGAGAATTAAAATTGTCATGAAAACGAGCTCAAAAATTAAAGGAGGCAATAAATATCTTATTTTACTTTAAAATGGTAGAAACTCGAGTGTGTCATGATTGAGAATATTAGGAGTTTTTCACCTCAGATCCAATTTTAAAGATTACCTCGATATTTAGTAGACTTGCAAAATAGGTCATCAAGCAAGTTCATGCATGTTAAGAGAAGAAAAAGTCATGGCAAACAGCGATGAAGGAGGAGAGCTAGTGAACCAGGACTTTTGTTATAAAGAGGACATTCTATGAAGAGCAAGATGAGAATCAGTAATTGAGGCAGTGATCAGGTTAAAGTGTGTCTCTCCTATTGTGGGGCCTCCCCACTACTCTTTTGCTCTTTTGGCAACTCCAGCTACTCTCAATCATTTTGACAACCCTGGACTTTCCTAGAAGGCTCAAGCCTTCAGCACTCAGCTGTGCAGTGCTCTCCAGTCTTTTAAGGTTTGTTAAAACTCTAACTGTTAATATTACAGGTGAAAAGACCTAAACAAAGCATAGAAATTATAGTTTTCATCAATCACAAATCTAAATCACAGCTTTTCCATAAACAAACCTTGCTTGTCTTCCACAACTGCTTCATTAGACTCAATATAGCCCTCTTCTGGAATGTCATCTGTTGTTTGGTTATCTCTTTTGTCACCAGAAGCTAAAATGATTGGCATTCGAAAATGTTATTCACTACAAAACAGAACTACTAACTGTAAGTTAAAAAAAATTCCAGGGAAAAAGAATTTAGTTAGACTGCAAAAATTATGAACCATGCAGCAAAAAAAAAAAAAAAAAAAACTTCATCTCCTTATGAGAGCAGAAAAGGGAAGCCTCATTTGTTATGAAAGCAGGGAAGGACAGCCTTAATTATTGAGAGCAGGGAAGGACAGCCTTACTTATTGAGAGCAGTGAAAGACAGACTTATTTTTGTAAGCCAAAGAGCTGTAGCTTTTTAACCATGGAAGCATGGAAACACCCACCAAAAATTTTGCAATCATGTATGATTCACACCTTTGTCGTGGGACACTACTTATTTTAACTACTCCAAAGACTCCAGTAAATCCCCAGTTGTTTTAATTTGTAATTCAAAAAGTTTCTTTGTTGAAACTCACACAGTCAAATGTGAACAGAAAATTATTTACAAACATATTTAAGAACTACAAAATAAAACGGAAAATTAAAGACCATGCCACTCTACTCTTTAATTTATGGAAGATTTGTGTGGCTGAGGGCTTAAATTGTAATGTTGAAAAATACTTAATTTGAACTGAAACTTGATAAGCTTGCATTGTTATAATCTTATCCTAAACTCCTGTCCTGAACAATGAAAAAAAAGCAAAAAAAAGGGGGGGAGAGCCAAGTCGAGATGAGTCTCGACATGGTGCTTACCAATGTGTCAAAGATCCTCAAAAAATTTGTGAGCATTTCAATTTAACATTTGAGGAATTATACAATACCACTTTTTTAGCAGATAACCCCAGTCATCTTTCTTTGATTATTGTTTGGAAATTTAAAACTTATCATATGCGATTATTTTTACAACTCATTCAAAGCTGTGGTTCAACCCAGAAAAAATTTCAGTTAGGATTTTCTTAAATTTGTACTTGAAATTAGTCAATCCTTTTCAGGCAGCCTTACCACCAGATAACTAAAATGTACAAGTAATACATTTAATTTATTAAGAGCTTTGTCACAAAATACAACTTGAGGAAAAACCCAAGGAAAAGAAGATGCCCTGACCAGTAGAATTTTATATTTTTAAACAGTCTCTACATATTCACCTTGATTTGTTTCCTTAATGGCTGTTGAGAAATCACTGCAATCATTGCTGTCTGTTAAAGGCAACAATGAACGTCGAGCAACTAATTTTGAAGAACCAATAGCTGAGAATACAAATGAGTACTGTTCATTTATATTACTTGCTAGTTGTAATGATATTCCAAAACTACTGTTCCTTGCATTAAAAGTGTAGTGAGCTGAAACAAATAATAATTAAAATAAATACCAACAATAATTACAAAAAGAATAATAATAAGAATAACTAAAAAAGACAATAACAATAACAATAGCATTAACAATAATTGCTTGTGATTTAAGGATTAAAGGAATATTATTGGGAAATTTGACTTCATGTTTTCTGGAGACCCAGAGTATGTCTTAATGAATTCCAGTGAGTTTATCAGTTTTATGCTCCATAACTCAAATGCATCATACTGTATATCTGTTTACTAACAAGTGAAACTACTAAATCCTGTAGAAATTAAAGAACAATGCATATGTATTCCATGTTTTTTTTTAAAAAAATGCTATATGCTCTCTTCACAAAACAGACTCAATGCTTTATACTTAAATGGAGCCTGAAGATGGAGAGTGGGAGTTGGAGAGATTACTGCCAAAGTGGGGTAAATCCAACCACCCCCATTTACGGGGATAAACCCAGATCAAAAATTGAATTGATTGATTGATTGATTGGAGCAACTAAATTTTGGGTCCTAAAGTTTTTTGGGGAGTCAGGTTGCCATAGTGCATGGTCATCACTCGCACCTTCCACCACTTTGACACGAGATCAATTCCCAGTCTCCCCACGTGGGCTGAGATTTGTCAACTTCAATCTGACTCCGAGGGTTTTTCTCCGGGTACTCCGGAATAAATCTCTGCTTTCTGACCACAAGGTCCCCAGTTTGATCCTGGATCTGCCGAGATTTGAAGATTTGTGTGACCTTAGCTTCTTTAAATTTTCCACCTAAGCTAACTCAGCTTTTCAGCCTTTGGGGGTAGACAAATGAGAACCGGCATCTGCAATGGATTAGCTAGTGTCCCATCCAGGGAGAGTTAAAGATTCTCATCTGCTTAACACTAACAGAAACCGGAGATTAGCACCGGCTCCGATCCATGGGTCACCTAGCTCATAAAAGATTTAGCTTAGCCCATTACCAAAGTGGATTTATTCTTAGTACCCAATTATAATTATTGGCTTCAAATTAGCTACTAGTGAGCATGTGCTTTCTATACTTGTCTTGATGTGAGCCAGAATAGTTTATTAAACGACTTCAAATACATACATGCATGCATGTATACTCAAGAAGGGATAAGTTTCACATACAAAATATTACAAATATGCAGTTATAATTAGCCAACTATCTGATTTTTGGAATCAAAGTATTCATGTACTGATAAATAAATACAAACTGGCAAATAAAGAATATCTTCGATGTTCAAACTTACTTTTATTATAAAACGATGGTAAAGAGTGCAGCCTTAAAACCAATTTGCATTCTTTAGTGCTTAGATCAAAAGCCGTTTCACCATTCTTATCCTTTAGGTAAGGATCTCCTCCGTGTTTTAGAAGAAGCCCTAAACAAGCGCAATTTCCAGTCCAAGCAGCAACGTGAACTGGTGTGCGACCATCGCGAATATCTTTCACATTTGGATCGCCGTCTGTCCAGTTTAACATGATCTGTAAACACTTCTCGTGACCACCAAATGCTGCACAATGCATTGGCGTATATCCTATTTGTTTCGGCCGTTTTTTACCTGAAATTTGATGAGATGATCCCGTCTCGTTAGCATACTGTGAACGCATAAATCGTTCTAGCACTTGATAGCGGCCATTGCAGGCAACCTGGTGTAAATCATAGCGATGTATAGCCTTCTTTCGCAAATGATCGATTAAACCCCTCTTTGAAAGAAACGGAACTTCACACGATGGGCAGTAATTTTTCAAACTACTATCAAGCCGTCTATGCGCTTTACTCTTCTTCAAGTGTTTTATTAAACTTTCAGAGTCTGAAAAAGTTCTGTTCGTTTGGCAGACACACTCGTGCTCCTGGAGAAATCGAATGCAAGGCTCGAACTTCTTACTAAAAGGCATTTTCCTACATCTTCCTAACACTGTATAAAATTAAAATGGGAAAACTTGTAACTTGTGTAAAATTAAAAACTTTTTAAACAGCTTTTCCGGGAATCTCCAGAATTTTTGTGATTGGTTAAGACACGGTCGAGGTATGTATTTTCTTTCCTTTGATTGGTTTAAATTTTTGTGTACCCTTCATTTCCGTCCTGTCTCACCATTTCCTGTGTTCTCATCTCACTTAGCCATCAAAGGGAAGAAAAACAAAAAAATGTAGAGTTTAGAATTTTGTTTTATTAAGTCCGCAAGGCTTGGGAAACGGATCTTGTATCTTTACTTAGAGCGAATATACTTAAGGACTCAATATTTATAAGAGGTTTGTAATTATTTCTGCTGTTTTTTCATTAATAGGTGGTTTCCTTATTTTTTTTATTTTGTAATCAGTTTACCGTTTAGAATCTTAATATCAAGACTTGAGGAAAACAATTAATTACAAAATCTAACTGCACTAGAAGACAATGTTTCGTTGCCATCCTGGCAACATCGTCGATCAACTGAGAGACTTAAAAACTATGTGAAAATACAAAGAAAAAACAAAGTCAAGGTTGAAATCACAAAAAATAAACAACATTAACAACACAGATACTAACAAAAGAACAAAAGTTAACTTAAATAAACACTGTTGTCTAAATTGAGTCAGATTGTTTGTTAAGTGCTGGTTTTAGTTCTTTAATAAAAAGCATTTCAAATATCAAGCAGTCTAATTTTTCACGACATTTTCTAAGGATTTTAAGACTTCTCTCCATTTCCGGCTTCCGGCCATTTCCATTTCATGACCTCTTTTCCGCCTAAGCTAGCTCAGCTTTCCATTCTTCAGGGGTAGGTAAATGAGTACCAGCGTCTGCTGGGAGCTAACCTACAATGGATTAGTGTCCCATCCAGGGGGAGTCAAAAACTCTTATCCGCTTAACACTACAGAAATCGGAGATAAGTCCCGGCTCCATGGGCCAATAGGCTCGTAAAGGAATTAAATTGCTTTAGGTTATTTGTCAAGACAAACTTGTATTGTTTCATCATGTGGCACATTTGTAAATAACGAACAGACATCGAAAGAACACGTTTTTTCTTTTATGATGTTTGTAAGATTAAGCCCAGTCTGCAAAACTAAATGATTTGATGGATATCGGCTGAAGTATTCCAGCAAGGTAAGACGCTAGGTTGTTATTGTACGTATATTCACTGAGGAAACGCAATGGGGCGGAATGGGCATCCAGTTTTATGTCAAATTGCGAGTCTTTAATGGAGCCGAAACCAATTGTAGAATTGCACACAGTTTAGGTATCCTGCTGATGAACAGTAACTGTTCTGCTGTTTTTTCAGCAGCATTCAAGTTCTGTCTGTTCAGATATATTTCTGTTTAGCTAGCAGGCCATATTAAACACCTGGGAAAGACCCACAAGGTAATTTGGGATTCCGCCAAAAGTCTAAGAAGCTGCAAGTTGCTCAGATAAACTACTAAACCAGCAGGCTTTAAAACTTAACCACCAGTCTTTGAAATTCGACGGCAAAGTTTAAAATTGACTATTTATGATTACAAAAACAAATTATTTATGAAAGATTAAAAAAAACAACAACTAATTATTAGTAAAAATAGTAAAAATTAAAAAAATATATATTTATTAAAAATAAATAGAAAAAAATAATAAAAACTATTTATGACTACTGCATGGTCATAACTTGTACATATAGTCTCAGAAATTCGTCGGCAACACTCCAAGTAACTCGACCAGTATTTGTTGAAAACTTTTTTATTTTCTCGTGCTTTGCTCGTGAACTTCCCTTCATATTGAAATAACTCGTGACTCAATCGCGTTAAGTTATTTCGGCACTGGAACACGACGGAAAATTACAGGAAACTTCTTGGTTAATCAAGAAAGCCGAAAGAAAGGTTGAGTAAAAACTATATTTTTTGTTTTCAAGATTTTATTCCTTAAAATACTCTGTGAGTGAAGTGAATTTTTTATAAGTACAATTGATATATTATCTCACATTGATCACGTCTATCTATTTTGCCGATCAATTGATTCTACAGGAAACTAAAAAATACAGCGGGAAACTTTTTGGTTTATCAAGAAAAGCTAGAGAAAGGTCGGGTAAGACTATATTTTCTGTTTCGAAGATTCTATTTCTTTAAATACTCTGAGAGCGAAGTGAAATTTCTCATACGTACAATGCATTTAACTACACGCTTTGTTTTTTATAAGAACCAGTAAATTTTACCGAGACTCATTGTTCTTAACTTTTTGGCTGCTTCAGCCTCAATTTGTTCTTAATTTGTTCTTATTTCTGTGAGAGGTTTGAAATAATGAGAAATCAAAACAAAAGACAAGGCATTGAAAAACAATGATGATCGTCTGTATTTTGAGGAGATCTCTGATTACTGACCGCTGTGCATTTTGTCCTCTTCTATCGCAGTCCTGGCCCACAGGCTGCAGAGGTCAGTTTTGTTGATGCCCAACGATTTTACAAGATTCAGTAAAGTTTCATCTAAAAACATTTTCAGTTTTTTTTCAGCCTCAGCCTGAGCTTGTTGTCACGTAGCAAGTCAATTCTTGTTTAGATCTTTTGTTTTGATCACGCGGTGACAGGGTCAGTTACAGACTCTCGGAATAAAACAGGTCCGTATTTTATCCACCTCATGAATAATTCATATTTTTCAATGAAAGTCAACATTTCCGAGCATTGTAGATATGACATTGTGACCTTTGCAAAATATGAATTATTCATGAGATGGATAAAATACTGACCTGTTTTTTCCAGGAGTCTGTGACTTAGTAGGCTCGCTTGCCAGCCGTTTTGGGAGTCCGTTATCATCTTAAGGAACGCAGGCTCAAAGAACGGCTGAAAATCGAGCCCAGGGTGCATTTCTTGGAGGAAAATCCTAATCCGGATTCTGAATCCACAAAGGATTTTTCGTTTCTTGGTAAAATCCAAAAAAGTATTGTGAATCCAATGAGTCCGCTCGCGACGAGGATTTGTCGCTTTTGTGTTTCTTTGGGAAAGGTTCAAAAAAAAAACATGTGGCAAGCGGTCTTCGCGCTAAAATCCTAGCCCGGGAAAAATCCGTATTTGGATTTTTCGTTTCTTTCGCTGAAAAGAATCCGCGATTAATCTCTTTTCGGATTCTTTGTTTCTATGGCAAAAAAGAATCCGCGTGATTTCACGCAATAATCCATTTTTGGATTTTGCCAAAGAAATGTATACCCCTATGTGCCGCCATGTTGTTTGACAAGTCACCTGACTCTGCTTGCCAGCCAGTGGATCACGTGGCCGGGTAGTAAGAACCTATCTCAAGAACCTTGGTAGCCTAAATTTGCTTTAAGTACATGTTTGGGCTAAATTGGAAAAATTCAGGTTCTTATAATATACGTGCGCTATTACTGTACAAAATCATAAATCATTTTACAACAACAAGAGTTAATCAATTACCTTTTTGATATATAAATATATTTTTTACAGTTTAAAGTAGATAAGAATAATGATTAAATCAACAGTTACTCAAAAATAGCAAAGCTAATCTAGCTGAGTAACATTCATATCTTGGCCGTAATTTACCAAAGAAAGGGAAAAAAAACTAGTCTAGGCTGCCTGTGATAAAAGCGGACACGTAGAGCAGAAGTCACTCAGTTTCACCACAGGCAACCCAAGCTTTATGTTAGTTCATCGATTGAATCGCCTTTTGTATGGAGTATGAGATAAATAACGCTTTCGAGATTATTATGGCCCTTAAACGTACAAGCGCGGCTAAAGGAGACAACAGTTGAGGTAAACAAGCTTTATTTTTTGACTTTTGCTCAAAAGAGAAGTATAACTCTGTCACAATAAAACTCACCTTGCTTGACATAATCTCGAAAGAGTTATTTATCTAACACTAAGCTTGGGTTGCCTGTGGTCTACCAAATCGATCATGTGAGTTGAAAATGATCGGCGCGGCAAGAAAAACCGGTTCGCTTGCCGCTTTGGAAGCCTACTCATATACGATGTTTGAATGAAGCCATGCATCTTGTTTGTTTCGGAAAATAGAATTATTTATTTAGCAGCTAAACTTTGGTAAGTGTTCTAGTATTATGGTCAGTTCAAATTCGTGTTTTTGTTTTTTTTCCATGAGAGATTTACTTGTCAACTTTCGTTTTAAATTTTTGTAGAAATATAATGTAAACGTGCTTCGCAGATTGTGAAACATTTTTATAAGTTACAGTTTCGGATGAAATCTTTCATTATGAAGCACTGTATAGATGGCAGAAATTTAAAGTGATCTTGTCTTTTGTTGTAGTGACAACTTATAATCAAGGATGAACTCGTTTGAAGAAAGGCGCGCACTTCTCAAATCGATCGATAAACCCTATCCTTCCCTCGGATCGATAAACCAGGAGAAATGCAAAGTTTACAAAAGGAGATGGTATATTTTGATCATTTTCTCCTTTGTTGCATCGCTCAACAACCTAATCTGGAATACTTGGGGCCCGATTCAGGGCACAGCACAGGTAGTATATGGTTGGGATGCCGCTACGATTACTCTGTTGGCAGATTGGGGACCGATATCATATGTAGTTGCTGTATTACCAATATCTTGGCTGATGTCCGAAAAAGGTTAGAGTTAGAAAAAATAGAAAATAAACTGTTATTTATTTTCAGGCTTAGTTTATAACGTGATAACGTGTTCCTATCTCACTTGCGTTTCGCACTATTTCCGCTATCAAGGCTCAAGCGATATCATTTATATTTTATAGCAACATTTAAGAACTTAAATTCAAATTTCCATTACAAAGCTTGTTATAAAAAAACATCAAATTGATTTTAAAACAATTGACATTTTTTTCTCTATTCTTTTTTTTGAAATTTCTTTATCTACCACTTGGAAACTCTTGCTCATACATCATATGTTGTTTCCTGCCTCATGGTTCTTCCTTTCCTGTACTGATGTTGACGGCTTCATATGTTAGGGAAATGCCATTTCTCTCCTGTTGTTTCTAGTAGAGTTACAAAAACAGACGCTCCGAATGTTAAAAGTGCAACATATTAACGTATTAACAAAGATTTGTCCATAGCACCAAAAAGCTGGAAGATATCACTACCATTAGTATTTTGGTATAACTGATTTTATCTTAATTGTGGAAATTTTTTAAGTCAATAATAATAATAATAATAATAATAATAATAATAACTGTTTGTTCACAAATTCATACGAAAGTGAAAAGGAGATAAAAGAGGTTATCACTTTCTAGTTTTTATCCTGATAATAAAATAAATTATAAGAATAGATTATTTACAACTTTAAAATAGTAACTATATATACAATACATGACACATTAAAAAATAAAGTAAAAGTGTAAAGTTACCTCACTGCCTAAAAGATTTGTAAAACAGAAAGAATTTTGGTTCTATAGTTTCCTCATTACTGTAAAGTAGCCATTGTTTTTGTTAAGGCAGTGGCTATTTGTATGGCACCCGTATGCTGTGTGCATTTACTCTTTGTATGGGAGGCTGAAATTTTCCTTAAATTCACTTTGTTAATGAATGGAAATTATATCCGATGTAGTTCATTGTGAATTTAAACCAACAACAGCAACCAATTTTATCATGAGCATTACAGGGGTTGTGAAGGACTTGCGCCATGCGCAAATGATGCATAAATTTAAAATATGGCACATTAAAAAGTCCATTAGTGTGCTTAGATTGTGCCTGTGTCCCAGGCCATTTCCACAGAACCCGTGTAGATTTCAATCACAATCTCTTTCAATGGTAAATCCTGTTTTTAGATCGTTTTAATGTAAATTAGCCACAATTCACGATTCGTGAATTGCTGATTATGTGTGCTGCACTTTCTGTTTTCAAAAGTCACTTTTTGTGTTGATGCCATGACAGTGTTGATGCACTGTGCAGCTAGAACAAAACCAAACTAGTAAAGCTTGTTGTAAAGGTGTAGCATCATCATCCGCTTTTAAATACTTTTGTCAGTCACATGACTAACACCACAGCCAGTGTGTTTTACTGAACAATCAGGTAGAACACAGTTGATTATCCACTGGTTTATTTGACTACATATTTTCATCGTTTCATTTGTTTTAAGCAATGTTGAACTGCTAAAAATACAAAGCAGTGTAAGCGTACGATGGTAACTGAAAACATACAGATCTATATTACATATTGATTTCAAATAAAAACAGTCCACTTTTTACTAAATGTCTACTATCAGTATGGTTAAAAGTTTTTAGCACATTGAATTTTGGTAATGGCCCACACTGATTTCAAAAATGGCCCATTGATTTTCAAGAAAATGGGCCACTGGCGCATGGGCCTTTCAGTTCTTCCCTACCCCTGGCATTAGTATAATGAATTTAATATTTATATTTTATAATAAATTATTGATTTTTTAGGGCTTCGATCAGCAGTTGTGTTAGCAGCATTAATGGAGTTTGTTGGTTCAGGACTTCGATGTTTTCCACAATTGAACAATGATGTGCAGACATGGATGATTCATTTAGGGCAGTTTATTACTGGTTTAGGAGGTCCAGTTGCCATGGCAGCACCACCTTTAGTCTCAGCTGCATGGTTTCCCCCAGAACAGAGGACCACAGCCACCGCAATTTCATCCTTGGCATGTTACTGTGGCACAGCTCTGTCCTTTTTGATTGGACCTGCCATTGTGCCTGATGCTGGCACCCTTATAGTTAATGGAACTGCTCACAATGATTATGTAAACATCCGCCGCAACTTGACTGATTCACAATTACAGCATTTAAAGAATTCTGTTATGCTTCTGATGTATGTTGAAATTGGAATTGTGACATTCACGTTAATATGTGTGCTTATCTACTTTCCAAAAAAGCCACGCCACCCGCCAAGTATCACCGCAGCAACTGGCCGACTAGAGTTTAATATCGGTTTGAAGAAAGTTGTTAGGAGCAAACAGTTTTGGTTGCTTGTGCTCATATATGGTGTTGGCACGGGAATCTATGGGGGCTGGTGCTCTGTACTTGACTTAAACTTGTCAGAATTTGGAGTTACACAGGAAACTGCAGGTTACCTTGGTTTCTGGGCAGTGCTAGCCGGGGCAGTTTCTGGAATTTCATTATCCATGTGAGTACATTAAATAATTATAATTTAAAGACAACTGAAAATGGAGAGATTTATTAATTATTAATTTTTCCCAACATATTAATTTAAGAAAAGAATTCATGTTAAAAACTTGTTTAAATCGTTTAACTAGCAATGGGCAAAGTGAACACTAAGTGTTGATAAAAATTAGGGAGGCCTGGTGTGGCAGCAATATATTAATAACTATTAGTATAAACCTACTAATGGTCTAACACGCATCCTGCATTCTGATTGGCTACTCTACTAGAGGTCTATTTGTGA
>JAOBBB020074971.1:0-22989 GCA_025331005.2 Zoanthus gigantus
ATATTTTTTTCCATGTAAAAGTTCTGCTCGAAAATTTTTTTGTATTTGCCCACCCCACCCCTCGTCATATATTTCACGTTCCATGACGAAGCTCGCTACGTATTGCCAACAACTACGTGACCCTGTCCTTCCAGCACACAAACTTATCCTCTGGCAAGCTAAACGTAGCCGTAGAGGTCGAGGTAGTTTGTCGACATCCTTAAATGTGATAGTGATGTGGACACGAGTTGACAGCACCGATGCAACATTGATGCATCGTTCGATCTAGAACGAGCTCGCCTTAGCTCGGCCGTCATAATAACAAAAGTAAGCGGGCAAAGGAAGTGGATGGCTGGAAAACTGTTCACTTAACTATTAATAAACCATTTCAAGACAGCGAAGTCATATATCTCTTTCATTGTCTCCATAACATTAGATTTTATTTAAATAACTGTGTTCGGATGCAACTGTAAATTGGTTAAATGGAAGTACTAATATAATTAGAGGAACAGGATCGGAACAAAAATTATTTAATTGGATTTTTTAACACGCGCTGGCAAATGGGAGGAAGGGAAAAGGTGTTATTTAGCACCAAAGAGTAAAAGAAGAGGATAGAAGAAGCTGGTTAATTATCTATTATATATTTTCTAAGGAAAGACAAAGGGTAAAAGTATAAAGCAAAATAAGAGAATGCTCAGACTCTTTGAAATTTTATTTTAAAAATGATATTCCTGATTGGTTGTCGTTAGTTCTAATGACATACTGCCGGTCTACACTTTTGCACCCACCCCCCCCTCCCCAAGTCACCACCCTAACTCCTCCGGCACGCATCTTGTACATTTTTCCCCCTACTTCCGCTGCTCTTCCTCGCCGCACTGATGGAGGTTTATTATTTGGTATTTTTACTGCTAAGAGTGTATCTTAAAAGATATTATCTTAATAGTTCCGGCAGCTTTTTATTTTTTTCACCAAGGTAAGTAATCACAAAGAAACTTTTACGCTTCGCAAACCATTCTCATGACTGTACTTTAATTGTTCATTCCGACCAATAAATAAATGTGTAAATATTTTAATTAGTTAATCAACATAATACAACAGAAACTAAAAGTTCTTCAGTTCAGTTTACTACTGATATCAGTTACACGGGCAATTCGATTCCTTAACAAAACTGATGATTGAAGTTCATTCACAAACTCAAAATACAACGTTGCTGTAATAGGAATATACGCTATACGTTGGGTTGAACATATGAAGTTTATCTTCTCGTGGAAAAAAAAGACTTCAAACGTTCGCTGCACTCACTCGTGAAGTATTTTTTCCACTCGAAGATAAACTTCATATGTTCGCGCCACCGTGTAATATACTCTATATATTTTGATTGCTCTATAAGTAAAATGAACACGGTCTCGACGGAAAAAAACTAAAACATTGTGTCATCGGCGCAGCCAGTAACATGCACAGTTTAACATCCATATCTCCCGATTGGCTATTGATATCAAGTTACTTTTTTAAAAAATACGTCTTCGTGTGTCTTGGCTATATCCAAATATATATTGCTTTCGCAAATTAAAAAACAGAACTAAACAACGAATGATAGTTTACAAGATTCAACAATTTTGATATCTGAGCCCTTTGTACTTAAACATATCAACAACAGTTAAATATCAACAAATGTTCACTGAGCCGAATACATGTACTGGGACATTTTTCCAAAGACAGTTCAACTAACTCCGTGGTGGGATATAAATGTTACATATTTGATGATATTTGTTTGCATGATCTATGCTTGCGCCGTTCATACTTAACCCTGTTAAAGACTGTGTCAATAGGAATTCGACCCAGAAGCTCTGATCCCCACTCTTCCTCCTCAAGGGCTTTCTTTATGTGTTGCTTGCTGATCGGCTCTGAATTCTTTATCATGCCTGTGAATTTGTGTGACACACGTTTGAGGTCCTCGTCTGAAAATACACCCTTCAAATTGGAAGTTGCGAAACTTGGTCCAACTAATGACTCGCAGCAGTCGTCAGGCAATAATCTTGCGACACGTTGTTCAAGGGTTTCTTCTGAGGATGGGAGCTTTGGAACTTGTATTTGGGACGTGTCTGGATTTTCATTTTCAAATTGAGGTTGTTTTGAATCTTCGGGTTGGACACTATCTTCCAAAGGGGACGGAGAGCTGATTGTTGAATCTCCCTTGTCTCGGGTCTCCTCTTGTCCACGCATGACCATACGTAACTGCTGCGCAGCTTTAACTGACGATTTGGACTTTTCCTGAAGGCGGTAGTATTTGCGTGCTGTGCTAATGTTATGTGACATTAAGTCTGCCAGATTATCTTGCTCTTCATTATCATGACAATTAGTATGCACTTTCGACACTGCTGACTTCCTGAACAGCGTGGATGATGGACTACCTTTCAATCCAGCTTTTCTCCATACAGATTTAATTCCTTTATTAATCTGGCTTGAGCTTAAAGCCTCTCCGTTCCAGGACAAAAATACCCTTTGTGCAGAACTTTCATTGACGCCCTGAACTTTTGAGCGAACTTGGTCGCAAAATATCGTCATCCAACTGTAAAGCTTTGGACTAAACACGATTCTAGCTGGTCCATGCGTTGACATGGTTTTATGCTCTCTAACAAAAACGACATTTTCCTCTCCATGCTTTGAAACTTTCTTAAAATCTTCAAGCCTCATGTTTGCCAGGGCACCCGCTCGATTAGCATTATCAATTGAAATTTCAACTAATAAAAACTCTCTTAGAAGAGTGTAACGACTCTGGTTAATCTCTATTACATGGGCACCAGACAACTTGCCCAAGAGGCATATGGCGGCTCTAGCAGCGGAACTTTTCTCAAATTCTTTTATCTCTTCAGGAGTGATCAGAGCATGGAAATCCTTTTCCATCTTCTCCCAGTGTCTCTTTGAGCACTCTTTGCTTAACGACGAATTCCATCTTGTCACTTTTTCCTTTAAATGAACAAGTTTCTCTGAAGCAATTTCGACGCCAATGTCGCGGCCCATGCAAAAACAGTAAAAATGGCGAAGACTCATTAGGTAAGATTTTATTGTCTTCGGATGGTAGATCTTCTTTGCAAACTCTTCAAGGAACTTTTCATTAATTATTTTCTCATCAAACAAACACTTTATCTTCTGATTTCCATCAATCACTTTTAAAATCTTCGTAACTTGAGCCTGATGCTGCTTAGATGTATTTACGTCGAGGTTACCTCCATCTGCCGACCTAAGCCAGGATTCAAATGCAATAGTTAATGGCGGACTGGAAACTTGTTCTTCATCTTTGAAGTTTTCATTCATCGACTCTAGTTTGGTATCGTAGTCTAAAACTACCACTTCTGGATCACATTTTCTGACCTTTTTGTTTCTTGAACTGTTACTTGATACTGTTACTGCAGGTCGTGCTTCCAAATACTTTGACAAATATGCTTTGGTGCCAGGCTTCAGATGGTGCACTTTTTGTAAATGAGGTGTAATTCTTTTAACAAGAGACATGCACCCATCAACTGGGCAAAGGCAATGGTAGTGATAATCAAAGCTTTTCGCTGTACTTCCTATGTTTTTTCTCTTCTTTGGAGCTTTTCCTGGGTTAGTAAATTTGTACTCCTTCCTTATACCAAAACGCGACAAAGCTGTTCGGGCACGCTCTTTAGACCACTTATGGACATCTTGTAGATGGCGAGGTAGATGGACAACTTTAGAAGTGCAGTTTACAACGGGGCAACGTTTTCTTTCCCGCCCACTTGACACTGTAATTTGGCTTTTCGTTTTTCCTTGAATCATAAAGTCCTTGATAAAAACGAAAAAAAAAATGTTAACTCTAACTTACTTTTTAAACAATAAGTTAAGGTGTCATATATCCTGTAGTATATGCGTTTCATTAAAATCAACAAATTTTTTCATCTGACTCACTGAATAAGCTATAATTACTCATCTTTACAAAATACATTGAAATTAGAGTTTTACGTATAAGAGTTATCAGTGTAGTCTGTTCCATGAAGTATGACCCCAGTTCTATAACCGCCGGCTCCTACTCAAATGAGCACTCCTACCTGAATAAGTGTTCCTACTCAAATAATCTCACCCTAACTCCCTACTGAGATAAGCCGTCATACTGGAATAGGTCTCCCTTTACTCACAAAATTCAGTTGTATTGTTTTCATCTAATCATTTATAAGACAAAATAATTTTCACTAATTCTTATAAAGAAGGCAAACTCTTTATACCTTAACTGCCAAATTTGTAAAGGCTTGATCCTCCTCCTCTTCTGACTGATGATGATCAATTTCTTTCTGGCAAACAAGGTACAAATTACGTTTATTTAATTTGTTTTTATATATCTGGAAAATCTAATAAATTATCAAACTAACATGTGTTCCTGAAGAATCTTTAAGTTTATCTAGACAAAATAGAAGTTAAAGATATATCAGTGGAATCCTTTCAATGATCATTTTCCCATTCAATTAAGCATCCCTTCTCAAATGGTCATCTCTACCTGATTAAGTGGCCATCCTCGAATGCTAGCCCTCCTCCCCCTCACCATTCAGATAAGCCAACATACTGGAATAGGTCCCCCTACTCTCATAATCCAGCTTTCTAGTTTACATAATCCAACAGTTGACAAAACAAACAAAATAGTGACGATAATTCCACCTAGTAGCGTCGTAATATTAACCTTATTGACACTCTGGCATGGGGGAAGGATGGATTGGATGGGAGGGGGGGGGAAGAGAAGGTAGCATGCACATATATTGCAACCCCTGCCTTCAAGTTTGTAGCTGAGGCATTAAATTATGTCATTCTATATTTTGTTGAAGTGCACAGAATTTTCTGTTAAAAACCAAATCAAGTAGTTTATGAAAACAAAACTAAAAAATTAAAAACATAATCATAAATTTATTTAAAATCCAAGTTTTTTTCATCGTGACTTCCTTTTGCATTACTTATATATATTTATATTACCTTAATTGCCAAATCTTTATCGCCTTGATCCTCTAGCTCTTCTGACTGATCATAATCAATTTCTTCCTAGCAAATAATGTACATACATATAATATATCATTTAATATACTAATCCAAAAAATAAAGACACTTAATTGAGTTAGCCAGTATATAGTGTGCTGCAGTTTACCTCTGACGATTCTTCTGCACCCTCTGGATCAAAATCCTTATCTATTTCTGAATCATCATAATCGCTGAAATCATTTTCTTCCTAAAAATAGTTTTGGACATAAAGTTAGCATTTTCTTGACATTTGAATACAATGAAATTAGATCTAATTTCTGAAAAGTGTATCTTTTTAAACTAAATCTGTAAACATTACTATTTCATCTTTTGAGGACTATTGTACAATTATCAAAACAAATCTCATATCATACATCTTATAATTTTACCATAAAAATATTTATCACAATCATTTATCCTTAGAAATTGTTTTTTGACAAAATTTCTCTTCATTTCATTTCTTTTTTGCTTCACTTTTCTTTTCTTTTTTTCTTTAACATTTTTCTTTTTGTTGATGGATTATCACCAAAATTACATATTCCAGATAATAATCTAATGATCTAATGTTTTGTTTTAAATTGCCACTAAAACTTATGAATAGGAAATCTGCAGTCAAATATATAAGCTGATCAATAAGGTATATAATACTTTAAGTAAATAGTTTTAAAAATACTATTCAGTTCGTCCGCGAGTAGATACAAACTTGAAGCAGTGTTGATAAACGAATTATTATCGCCAAAGGAATTTGAAAAAGCAGACATTACGAGCGTTAGCCCTTTCTGTGATGCTGCAATGAAGGGCTAAGGCTTGAAATATGAGCTATTTTAAATTCCTACGACAATAATAATTTGTTTATCAACACTACTTTGAGTTTCTAAAATATTACATTGTTTCTTTTGTTGTATATTAATTATTGCTCTGTGTTCGACCCAGGATGTACAGATAAAGTACAGTTACTGAACCATTTATTGACTAATTATATATCTAACTTAAAAAACATAATTGAAGATAATAAAAAAAACATACTTACATCAGGATCAAAGTCACTTGAGCTGATTGCACTAATTTCTTCAATAATTTCATTTGCCTATTGATACGCAAAAGTGTCATATTTAGAGAACCATAAAATGTATAATGTACAAGGTGCAGAGAGCGAGGTTTAAACTTTTCTTTGCATTGTTTAGCAACAATTTGATACAATTGATTATTTGTTGTCAAGTTTATTTACCTGTACTGGCTCCATTTTTTCATTAAACAAAGTTATTGATGACATCTGGATTAAAATATGAAAACAAAACATGTAAAAACTGATTAGATTTCATCATATTCTATTGTGTAATGACCTGTTAAATGCAGTTGAATAATTTAGTGATAAATTCTACACCGTATTGCCTGTTTTCACCTGACGTCATGGCGGCCATGTTGGTGTACTAGGTCTTAACAAAAGAATTTTGATTATTTCTTTTATTTTGGACACCAACATGGCTGATATGTCTATAATTGTCTTTTGTGTCTCTTGGGATTGTGTGAAAACCAAGAATAAAAAGAAAACTTACTGACGTTTCTGACGTTAGTCCTTCGTCGGAGTCAAGTTGAATAAGAAATAGTATATATAATATATAAGCCTTCAGTATTATATATGTAAGAGAAAAGAAAAACAATTATTCTTTGAAATAATTTAATTGTTAACAGAGATAAACATCGATTGAAACTTAAGTTTCAATTGGGTGTTTCTAAAACGAGTAATGCAGTAACGAGTAACAGAGTAACCAGAAAATGAGTAACAGGAAAAAAAATTCACATGGTAAAATATAAAACGTGTTGCAATAAAAAAATTTAATTAGAGTAATGTAGAATAAAAATAAAGGGAAAAATGCCGGGTTCGTTTCAAAGCACCAGATTGTCTCAAGATAGAGATATACCTGTCAGAAATGAAAAACATGTGATGTGAAATTGTTATCTGCGAACTTTAGTCAAGAAGTCCACAGAAAAGCAAATTCTTCATTAACACTGTATAAATTATTTGCCATAGGTTATCATCATAAATGTTCTTCACCTTTTCTCAGCCTCAGTATGTTCTTAACATTTTCTTAAAATTTTTGGCGATTTTCAGCCTCATGATTCATGTTCTTATAAGTAAAAAAGGTTCTTATAAAAAAAGAGTGTATTTCACTGGAAAATTTTTCAGTTACTATCTAGAATTTCATGTTACTAACTTTATTAACTCGAAACTTCGTGATACTAACTTGAAATTTCATGTGCATGTCTAACTCAATTTATTTTATTACGAACTCGAATACCCTAGTTACTAAATTTCCTATGAAAAAAGCAAAAGTTTTAAAAACTAAAAAGATGTAAGTCAATTATAAAATAAAAATTCTTTTCCTTACGGTGTACAATTTGTCAAACTTATAAAACTGTGATTTAAACGCACTTGCATTCACACTGAGGAATGTAGAAATAAACCGAATACCTGAAAGGCCTAAATTGAAGTTGAAATGTGGTGTTTGTTTGAAATATTAAAATTATTTTAATTTACAATTGTAAAAACTTCTTCAGTTGTACTTCGCTTCTGTACCACAAAGGAGACAGTCTGCCTGAAATGTTTAGCAAAACTAATTAATTATACCGTGCGATCGTTTTTTTCCTATTTTTACTCTTTTTCTATTTTTTTTTAACGTGTGAATTTTTTTTCCTGTTAGTGTTACCACGTTCTGTTACTCGTTTTCTCGTTACTCGTTACTGCGTTACTTGTCTTAGAAACACCCGTTTCAATTTACTTACTAAAAGTATAGAAAGAAAACAAATTAAAAAACTACAAGCAGTTAAAATATAATAGTTGTGAAAGAATTAACAAAGGGAAAGTTTTTACACGTTTAAACTTTTAGCTGAAAGTTGCGTGCCACGACGATGCGAAACAATTTTCAGCAGGCTTTGCACCGTGTAACATAGTCGGTTTTGTGAAACTTTTTTAAACTTCCGTTGCGAGACAGGTTTCACGAAAAGTAGAACCGCTTTCTACTTCTGCAACAATATAATCGCAACGATCGAAGTGGTACATAATAAAAACAACAGTTTCGCCGTGTAAACACCACATGGTGAAACTGTTGTCGCTCGGTCTAGCACACAATTAACTTTCAGCTAAAACTTTCAACGTGTAACAGCGACTTTAAAGTTTCAATATGTAATAACAGCGGCTTAAATAGAAGTTGACGAGTGCAAAACTAATTTTTTTGAAATATGTCTTTGCTTTTGATCTGACAAAGTACTAAAAGCAAAACTAGAACTTATAGTTATATACAATGAATTCCAAATGATACCTATTAAAGTTAGTTATTGAGTATAAAATTACTTTATGGTGATCATATAATCTAAATATTTATAGATTTTCGACTTGTTAAACTCACCTTCAATGTTAGTATTTTAAAATCGACCACAGAGTGACGGAGTTTGAATTCGAACCCTCAGCCATCACGCCGTTCTGTTGCTTTTGAACGCACAATTGCATTGTAGAAAAAAATATGATACGTAGACCCCCTACGCCGCCACTTTCTTTTTTATTTCTTGAATGTTGGGGCGTATTCTTTACTTGATAAAAAATAATTATTCAGAAATAACAAAGATTTCTCAAAATGTATTTCATTCCGTTTTAAAACGAATAATAAAATAAATAGCTAATAAATAATTAAAATACTTATCGGGAGAAAAAACAGTAAGAAGAATATCTGTCACTTTGAATTTTGTGATTATCCGAAACTGGCCCCTTCTTTGAGAACGAGTTAAAACCGTATTCATTTTTTGTATTTTGTGTGAGGCGTGATTCTTTAGACTTTACATTATTATTTTTAAAAAATCGAGGACTGGTCCCTCCACCTTCAAAAATCTCCTTTTTTTACTAAAAACCCCTCCCCTTCTCCGCTACACTAAGGATAACAAGCCAAGACTCCGAATAAACTTTTGTTTTATTTCTTTATTATACTTAAAACATGTTTGAAATTTAAAAAACTTGCAACTTAAGTTTGCAGTTAGCAAACCCAACAGTTGTCCTAAACTAAACTTTTTGAACTTGAGGTAGTTCCACCAAGAATAGTTTCGGTAAGTGACGTTTGCTACCCCGGCTGTATGCGATTGTAAGCTGGCAATGAAATTTCGATTTTCAAAAGACTTTTTTTAGTTAATGATCGTGCAGAGTGCATAGCAATATACAACTTACAGTATGTGTTGTAATTTCTACAATTTTCAAGAAGGCCATAGAGTTACGCAAACTTATAACATATATGTTATGCCTTATTGACCCGCATAACAAAAACGTTTTAATTCAACCATTTTCATACATCAACCTTGTTTTCTTTTTTTTCTTCACAAGCTCATACTAATCAACATTTATTGTTGTTGTTCTTGCTTATATATTAACCACGGCAACTTTTTTTTTTCAGGTGAAAAAATATGTCAATACCGTTTCCATACCCCAAAGTCCAAAAGGGCACTTTTGTAACGCCGCAAATTTGACTAAAACTGAAAATAAAAAAATTACAAAATATCCGATTCACAATTTTTTTTTTTCACCAGCTGCACGATTGTGTGCTTCAACTTTGTGCCAAATTTCATTTAGTTCGGGTAAAAGAAAATGGCCAAAAAATGTTTTTTCTGTTTTTGAATGCCATACGGAAGCATTGAAATTTTGTAAAACGTCTCATCCACAAGGTGTAGTGTAGCATTACACGGCAAATTTTTGCTACCTGAAAACACTCCAGTTCAAAACTGCTAGGACTGCGAGAGAATGGTATGGGAAAGTGAAGCAAGGGCAATAGCTTGTATTTGCACGTAAAACGGTTTTGAAATATTTTTTAATATTGCTTAAATGAACATAGGGCACTTTGGTAACATTTTGGATTTGTTTTATTTATTATTCCTTGAAATTTGAAGTTATGCTTTCAGTATTTTGTATGAATGATCCTTGTTGAAATAGTTTGCCACAGCATCAATTTTACGCTTTCATGTTTTTCAGATGCGAAGTTATTGCAGGGAGAGAAAGATGGTACAAAAGTTCCCTATTTTACCTATGGAGAGAGAGAGAGAGAGAGAGAGAGAGAGAGAGAGAGCTAAATCCTTTACGTGCCAAGTGGCCCATGGAGCCGGCGCTTATCTCTGGTTTTTGGTGGCTTATGCAGGAAAGAACGTTGCGCAAATGTTCAAATCTCGACAGAGCCGGGGATCAAACCGGGGACCTTGTGGTTAGACTGAAGGCAGAGATCTTACCAACTGTGCCAACCACGCCCTTTTTATATGCTGTACAATTATTTGAAACCTATTGCGTTTAGTATCAGGCAACTGTTGGACTGCTGCGAATCCCTCATCTAATTAACTACATTACAAAAGATCTATTGTAAAAATTCCTTTGGAAGTAAGAACGATTTTTTCCAAATGAATTTATTTATAGCTAGTATCAGTTGATCAGTGCGTCCTTAAAAACATTATAGAGGTTGACTTCAGTATGAAATAATTGACTAAAAGAGTAAGAACCGGAATATAAAGTAACACAAAAGCCGATTAGTACAAACCCAGGGTTCAATTTTTCACCCATGGTCATGTTCCCAACCGAACTTAGGCTGTAAGTTTGGGATTAACAAGTTTTTTTGCTTTGAAATTCCTAACAGTATTCTAAAAGAAGCGTTCACCTTTTTTAAAACATTTTAGTATCTTAGTTAATGCTACAAAATTTATTATAGTTTTACTATACACACAGAGATCATTATTTATTTATTTAGTACTTCTTTCTAGATCTTTGTCCAGTGGGAGCTCTCACATCCAAACCTTATGCATTCACAGCGAGGCCTTGGGAAAACAGGTAAGGGTTTTGCTTAGTCTCTGAAGTATCGTGACTGGGTTTTCAACCAGATTTTTACAGTACTGTTGGTAATACAGATAGGACATGTTCATTCAGTTACTAGTAGTTGGCACTTACACAAGATCTGTTAGTGCTAAGTTGCTCAAAGACCGTGTTCGTTAAGCCAATATTGAAGCATCTTTTTCTTCTCTAAGTAGAGATTAACACTTCATCATGGTAAACCTGATTGCTTGCAGCCATGGACAGCTGTTTCGGCCTTTTCAGGCCTTATCAGCAAGGCATAGCTAGCAAACAGGGCCCGGTTAGTTAACTTTAACTTCGGGTTAATGATAACTCAAAGTAAATTTGATTAACTCTGAATTAACTAACCCTGAGTTAAAATGCTATTACTCGAACGTTGGTTAAACCCAAACAAACTCTGAGTTAGCTAGCTAACTTCAATACCTGAGTTAATTTCATCGTTATTTAACTCACAGTTTAACTTGGAGTTAGTGCTAACCGGCTTTCGAGCAACCAAAACTAATTCAGAGTTAAATTTTTAAGTCTGAGTTAGCGAATTTAAGAGTTAACTACCCTTCAAACAATCGGGCCCAGGCTCAGGTTCCCAAAACGAACATAAGTAATAGTAAAAGCGCAATACTTGTGGGATGTGACTATAAAGATGAACTCAAGTATAGATAGCACAAACGTGCAAGTAGCTAACTTGAAGCCACTATATGGAGCACTATGGCCACGTTGGTAGCGGGTTTTGCCCCTTTAAAC
Organism: Zoanthus gigantus; assembly: GCA_025331005.2. Classification (NCBI taxonomy): domain Eukaryota; kingdom Metazoa; phylum Cnidaria; class Anthozoa; order Zoantharia; family Zoanthidae; genus Zoanthus; species Zoanthus gigantus. Next base: position 11,609 of record JAOBBB020074971.1, read on the forward strand.
TACCATAAAAAATAGTGAACCTGACTGCTAGCAGCCATGGACAGCTTAGGCCTCAACAGCATGGGATGCTGTAGCTAGCAAACAGAAAGAACATAAGTGGTAGAGAAAGCGCAGTGCATGTGGGATGTGGCTATTATGATAAGCGTTAAGTGCTTGTAGCTATGCCATGCAAATACAGCTGTCCGTGACTGCTAGTATTCAGGCTCACTATTTTGCTATGGGAGATTTAAGGGGTAATGCCTGCTACCAAAGCGACCTTAATGCCCATGCATGCATATTAGTGGCTTCAAGGTAGCTACTAGAACGTTTGTACTATTTTTTATACTTGTACTTGACGTTTAAATATTTAAAACCGTTGGTTATTGCAAACCTGCCTTTGAGCAACTGAGCTCAAGTGTCTACTTTCTGCGTTTCCTACTCCTAGTATTTAAGAAATAAAATACGTTTTCTGTGCTTTCATAGGCTGGTGAAAACCGAGACGAATGTTTGGGAGAATTCATGAGCAGATCAGTGAAAAACTGAGATGCAGTCAAGGGTTTTCACCTGCTAGAGAATTCTCACAAACTTTGCTGAAGTTTTCACCTGGCTATGAAGGCACAGAGAACATTTTTATTTCTTGTACATGTATAAAATTATTATTTTCTGACTGAATAAAGGGAAAGACGATATACGAAGCACGTATGTACGTACAGTCTTATCTTTTCACGAAACTGTAAATTCTCACAACTTGGAGACAGTCAATCATGTCGCTCAAATCATTATTGTGCTTCATAGCACTATAAAAACACACTTGTTGACCAATCAAAACACACCTACTTATGTACTTTTTGTCTTGGTCCTGCAGAAAAACTGAGTCTATTGACTTGTTGACCAATCAAAACACACCTACTTATGTACTATTTTGTCTTGGTCCTGCAGGAAAACTGAGTCTATTGACTTGTTGACCAAAAACACACCTACTTATGTATTTTTTTGTCTTGGTTCTGTAGAAAAACTGAGTCTATTGACGTTCTTGATGCAGTTGGAAGTAATATTGTTGTAAATACCAGAGGTGGTGAGGTGATGCGAATCCTTCCCAGATTGTGTGAGGTTAGACTGGTCAACTTTAATGCACTCATGCTTTTTGGTTTTGCAACTTCTACCTGTTCAACAAGCTGTTTTACTCATTGTGCACTGACGCATTTACTAACGCCCTAAATGTAAAATCACTTTAAACAAAAAAAAATATTAAAAGGAAAATCAAGAAATCGGTAACATAAGTAGAGATTGTTGTATCTACTTTTTCATAAAGCTTGTAACGTTAAAGATAATGTCAGAGTCGCTATACTACAAGTTTTTCCACATTAAGATAGTACAAAAATGCATGAATAGATGAAAAAAGTATTTATTTTATGATTTTTTGTCTTTTGTACATTTGAATATAATTAAATTATCTTGTGAAATGTCAAAGTGACCCAAATCTCCATTACATTGAAGGACATCAATGAAGAATGGATCTCGGACAAGACAAGGTATATTAATTAGACATATTTATGTTCCATGGATTTTCTTGTACAAGCCTAACAGTTCAGGGATTTCATTTTATTTCAATAAGTGGCGGCAACCTGCGATTTTCGTTAAATACTTGATATAAATTTTCCGCTAATTTTTCTTTTGTCATCACCATTAGAAGAATAAGAACATTAATTTTTATACAAACAAAAAACCCACAACTGATATATACACTTTAAAATAATAATTACCAGTCAAGTATAGATAGCACACGCGTGCTAGAATACGTAGCTAACTTGAAGCCACTAAAATGGGCGCTAAGGCCCTAAGGCCACGTTGGTAGCAAGCATTATCCCTTAATTGTACCATAATTAATAAAGTGCCTATTTAAAAATAAGGTAATTGGATCCTACAAGCATCATGCTTTCACTCATACGTACCATTGCTCTTCACACACATTATGTGGAACAGAAAGATCTTGTCACAGTTTCACAGGTTCAGAATAAAGGTGTGGTGGGGTCAACTTAAATGGAGAGCTTAAAGCATTTTGAAAAATTTTTAAACAGGGGGTCAAAATAATTGGGAGGGAAGCAAATTGAAACATTGAGGGAATTGGGGGAAGAATAATACGCAGTGTGTTAAAGCATTGTCCAAAACTAAAAGACGGATACAAAATATAAATGAGAAGAGATGAAATTAGAGAGACTATAATTGTATATTATTTTTTTGATTAAATGCTAAATTTATTTGTAATCCAGTGGTCTTCCTTTGATTAGTCTTCGCTATGTGCAGGTCACTGGAATTTTGAAACATCATTTTGTAATTTACTTCGCCTTAATAAACTTGAACTTGAACTTGAAGTTAGGATTATCAGTGTAACACTTAAGTCATAATCCCTCAAGAGAGATTAATATACGGGGGGGGTGTCTCCAGAAATCACAAATAAGTAAACGGCCCCCCGTTTCTGAACCTATAAGTACCAATTTGATTGCATATTAGGTTTGCCTATGATGGTTTGAAGAGGCAGCGGTTAACTACTCCAATGGTTAAAGATGAGCAAGGTAACTTGAAGGCATGTTCATGGGAGGAAGCTCTCATAGCTGTTGCAACTCAGATGAATGGCTTATCAGGAGACCAACTTGCTGCTGTTGTTGGAGATATGATTGATGCAGAGGCTCTTGTGGCGCTTAAGGACTTGTTGAACAGATGTGGCAGTGAGGGTCTTTACACGGAAGAGGGATTCGCAACTGACGGCTCATCAGGGTAAGAATTAATGAGAAAAGATGAAGTACCGATATTGATTGCATATTTAGGTTTGCCTATGATGGTTTGAAGTTTATCCAGTTTATCCAGTATGAACGCTTTAGCCCAAAACATCACATTTGACATGTTACTATAAATTCCTCAAAAACATATCCATGAGTTTTATATTGTCCTTCGTGTAAATTGAAAAACAATCACATTTCTCGTTACATTTGCCGCCAAAAACACAAGACCGGAACGGCAGTAGTCACACGTGCAAAGAAAAGTAAAAGGAAGTGCGTAAACCGATGATAGGGTGTCTAAAATTGATGTTACTCCAAAGTTATTGAATAGTTTATACAAACTGCTTTATCTGCTCAGATGCAGTCACCTCAACACAACGTGTACGTGTTTTTAAATCTGGCAGTAAAGGAACAAGCTCTGCTGACTTTCACACACTTTTAAACATGGCTTTGGACATCGATGTAGCTGTTTACTCGAACTCAGACGTTGCAGTATGCATTAAATTTAGTTTAAAAGCAAATATAAAAAAGCGAATCTAAATCAAAAATCGTTTAAGAAATGGTTGAATAAAATTTTCAGTAAAATGACATCCGCAGCGACGAAGAAATTTATGTTTGAATTTATTCCTAAAGACGTGAAGTAAACGACAATGCCAAGAAAGAAGATTTAAATTTGCCCTCGAGTCAGTAAATTGGCAAGTTTGTTTTCAACGTAATTTCCAAAAGCTCGATCACAAAGACATAAAAGATTGGTAAAAATTAAAAATTAAAAACTTTCAGCAACACGAAAACAAGCGGAAATTTTGATTTTTGATGTTAACAGCATACCTAGCAAACTTGGTATAAAACTTCTTTGTCCCTTCTTTCAGTACATCGGTAAACAAGATATCGCTGCAAAGATGAATCTATCAATTTTAGGGTTTTTTTTCGGAAATGGATCAAATATTTGTCAAAGGAAACAACATCCCAATTAACTCGCCGAAAATTTTTCATAATCTAACCGCGTACAAGTCATTTCAATGTCACATCAAGATACTTTTAATCGAGCGGCCACGAATGAACCATGCAGATAGCCGCTCAGTTATTTTTCGATAATAGTAGTAATATAAATATTGAGTCCTTTAAAAAAAGCATGAGGAAAGTGTAATTTTTTAAAAATGTACTTCGTATTTTTATTTAACTTAGGACTGACTTCAGATCAAGTTACATCATGAACACAACCATTGCAGGGATTGAGGTAAGGTGTTATTAACAGGCCATTCTAGACGAATTATTCCAGCGTGTAGACAAATAATTACGCTAAAGCGGCACTTGTCCACGCAGACGAGTAGATTTTAAAGATTGATATTATTATCTTGCAATTCTTTGCTCCGAAGTTGTAACTACTGTGTATATATGTATATTTTCTTTTTATCTCCATTTAAAATGTTTTATGTGGCTGCGGATTGACCTATGCCATTTCACGTGTCGGGTTGCGCGATTGGATGACAACGTAGGCTGCTTTTCACACTTCCGTCTCTGTTTCTGTACACTGTACTGTAATGAAGATTTTAAAGCAACATAATTTTAGTGGGACCAGTGAGATTCCCCATCGGACAAATAAAACTGGACTCTCACTTGTCCAGTGGACAAGTGAAAAAGAGCTTGATTGTTAACTGCCTACCACCTCACTGTAACAAATGTTTTATGCGGTTATTGTTAAGTTTCTGAAAGATAGCAAATAAAAACAATCAGATTTCTTGTTATTTAAAGCAAATATCGTTTTGTCAGTTATTGTAAAACACAAATGGTCGAAGAAGCAGTAATTTGAATGTCCTTAAACTTTTAAGCCCTAAACACTTCAAATGATATATTGCTAAATTCTCCCAACTTAATCTCATACTTTTAACAAGAGCAGTTTGGAAGAATTTCGTTTTTCATCTTGCACAAAACATTTTTAGATTATTAGCATGTTTCAGTATGTCGCAGGCCATTGTCAACATAACAAAATCAAGCGACTGTATATAGCATATAAATGGAGAAAGGTAACAAACAGGAAGAATCTACTCATATAATATTAAGGTTGCGAAACTGAAAAAGACAAAAACCGTAAGCTGCAGTTGTTATAAAATCGTCCGGCCTTCCAAGCAGCCAATCAGGTGGCAGGAAACTGTCAAGCCATATAGTAAAAAGACTTCATGAACGTTATTGTCAAAATTTACAAACATTTATATGTGTTAAACAAACCTAGGTATTTTAATCAAGCATAATTATTTGAGCGATTCCAATCATTCGTTCCTACATAGAACCGACTCAGTTTTCTGTAAAGGTTTTACTTTATATTTATTTGCTGGAATTTTTGCCCGTTTTAGGAAGCTGATGTGTTGCTGATAGTTGGAGCCAACCCCAGGTTTGAAGCTCCACTTGTCAATGCTCGCATCAGAAAGAGGTAAGTCTACAGTACATGTATGCATAGTTTGTGCATGGAGGGAAATATTTATGAATGAGGTGTAGAGAATGGAGGGTGATAAAAGTCGAGTGGATTAGTTTCAAATGTGGGGCTAGCTTTTTCTGTTATATACTTGGACTTTCACTCGTTGAGCAGTTGTTGCCCGTGCACTGAATACAACATCACGGTGATGCGCTTTCTTGGGCAAATGTTACCATCAAGTTTTACAATTCCAAATGATTTTGTATTCGTTATTGAGGCTATAAAAGCATATTTTACTTTTTCTTGTACTTCAAAACATTTCTAATTAAGTTAAGGCTTAATCATTCAGCAGGATTGGTGATTGTGAATAAAGAAGTTGCGCCGTCGTTGTTTGTTAGTTTTTGCTCTGTGCTTGTTCAAGGGAGAGTCTAAATATCTAACAATGCACTTAGTGTACAGTACTGTCCAGATGTATTTTAACGTCGGCCTGCGAGAGTGACCCGTGGTCCCGTCCCGTCGACCCGTATCCCGTACAGCACGGGATTTTACCCTCGGGTTTTATCCGTGCTGAAAATGTTTTTACTTTGATCATCAATCGAAGTTTGGTGTTGCAAATTTTAACTAAAACTCAAATATAGTATCAAGGGATAAATCCCGTGATAACGGGACGTTATTTATTTAAATTACTAATCCCGTGCAGTCCCGTAGAATCCCGTATGGGTCGTCACGGGTCTTTTTTGCATTGCTCAGTTGACGGGATACGGGACTACGGGTCGACGGGATCGACCTGCGGGATTGACCCGTAACCACGTTAAAATACTTCTGGACGGTACTGTATGATCCTTCGGGAAACTAATTAGTGTTGTTTTCCCTCAAGTTTTGATATTTCCCTTGACTTTCTTTCGGGAAACATTAGGACTAGACGGAAAACAAAACTGTTTTACAAGTAGTTAAATTTTACACTGTAGTGAAAAAGAATTTAATAACTAACGTTTCGGAGTCATTCTATTTCTGATTTTGTGGCATTTGGTCTTTCTACCATCAACACATCTCTATCCTTTTATTTTCTTTTGTTTTTTACATACCTTTCTCATTGTGTTATCTTCCTTTACATCCTATATAAACAATATTTTATTTATAACTCAACGATTCACTCCGACGAAGGACTACAGTCCGAAACGTCAGTTTATAAAATTCTTTTTCACTACGGTGTAAAAACTACTGGTAAAACTGTTTCTGTAGAAACACCGACGTAGTTTCCATTTATGACATTTACTGGAAAACAAAACTAGCTGTGTTCCTCGGGACCATGCATTAAGTGTATAATATCTGGCTCAAGAGGAAAAGCACTGAAATACTTAAGAGGATACATTTTACTTTTATTAACAGTTGGATGCACAATGATTTGGAAGTAGCCGTTGTTGGAAGCAAGGTTGACTTGACTTACACCTACCAGGTAAAAGGGCATCTGCTGTGGCTGACCTTTTCTAGCAGACCTTTATACCACAAAGCTAAACTCGTATTTCCCAGTCTTCGTTTGCTAACTCCTAGTTATATATCACTTACTTAATAACTCTTGCTAATTTACCTACTTTACAACTTTAAATTGATAACAACGTAATTATTTGTAACTAACGTACATACGGCTGACTAACTTATATATTTATTTCCTAACTTAACTTTTTGATTCACTTACTAACTTTCTTACTATGTTGCCTACTTACTAAGTACCTAACCTACCTACCTATCTACTCACTCAAATACTCATTCACTCACTCACTTATCTACTTATTCACTCACTCTCTTACTTACCTACTTACTCATTCACTCACTTACTTACCTACTTATTTATTCACTCACTTACTTACCTACTTACTGACTCACTCTCTTACTTACCTACTTATTCACTCACTCTCTTACTTACCTACTTATTCACTCACTTACTTACCTACTTACTCATTCACTTACTTACCTACTTACTTATTCACTTACTTACCTATTTACTTTTTTGCGTACTTACAAAGGAAATTTTAATGCAAATTTTGAAATACAAGAAACGTTAATTTAATATAGTCAATAATTATTTCAGTTTTTGATCAACAGGTTTTTTAATTACGGATACAACATAACAAAGTTTCTGTCAGAAACATATTGCACAGAATACCCATGCGAAAATAGTCAATCCCCTCTATGATGCGTATCTTTTTGATTGCAATGTTATTGTATTTCATTACCTATAGGGTGTATCACATTGCATCCCAAAGTTTGTAAGTTATACACTTTTACGCACCTTTGTTTTTTCCTGTTTCGCTGACTAAGTTGCTGTTAATGGTCTTGCAGCATTTGGGAGAATCTGTTGATGCTGTTACAGACATTGCTACTGGGAAACATCCTTTTTCTAAGGTACGTATTTATATACACAGTTTGAAGGCAATGACTCATATTACATAGTAATCATTGTCATTAAGTTAGTGTAACGATATCAACAACAAACTTGTGGGCGATCTTTGCGGTTATCTGTCGAATTTAAGCAATTGTGAAGTAGTGTTTATGGAGTGGAACAAACTCAATCTCAATATTATACAGCTTTTTAGCACTTACATTAACACTGAGAAAGGCCGAGGTTTCTGATGAAACATGTCTGTTAATTTGAAATTTAAACTGAAATGAAATATGTCTTCTCGTTCTTGAAAACTTGTATAAGTCTGCTTTTGAGTCGTCCTCATTCTCAGTAATCGTTGTACATTTCAAAGTGGCATTGCTGGACATACAAAAAAATGCTCTGCTTTCCCCATTGTGGCATCATAGCTTTGTTTGTCTGAGTACTACACTGGTATCGCAGATGGAGGTCACGGGTTCAAATCCCGTTGAAGCTAAAAAATTTTTTTCAGATTTCTCTTTAGTAATTGCCTAAATTGCGTTCACAAAGGACAAGATCGTTCAAACGTCGTTGTTTATACTGTAATACAATGTCAATCTCTTTGATCATTGTACACCTCAGAGTGGCATTGACGCACCCACTTAAAATAATCTGCTCTCCCGGTTGTGGCTTCATAGCTCATTTGGTTAGAGTGCTGCACCGGTATTGCAGAGGTTACAGGTTCGATACCCATTGAAGCTAAAAGTTTTTTTTTTTTTTTAGGTTTCCCTTTAGCGATTGCTTAAATTGCGTTCACAATAGACAAGATCGTTCAAACATTGTTGTTTATACTGTAATACAAACTCAGTCTCTATGATCTTTGTACACCTCAGAGTGGCATTGACGGACCAACTTAAAATGACCAGCTTCATAGCTCAATTAGTAAGACCATTGGATTGATATTACAAAGGTTGTGTGCGCAAATCCAGATAAAGACTGGTAGTTGTGAAAGCATTATTATTTATATTGCGATACAAACTCAGTCTCAATAATTGTTGCAAATCCCTCGGTAGCATTGACGGTCATACTAATAGGACCTGTGCTTTCCCATCTTCATAGTTCAGTTGATTTAAGCACTGCACCGGTATTACAGAAGTTGTGGCTTGAAGCCTGGAATGTCTTTTGTCAGGCTTCTCATTCAAAATAGACCATTTTCAAATTTGCAGCTGCTGCTGACTTCAATGACAGTGGACTCAATTTGTACAATCTTAGCCTCAGTATGAAGTCAAATATTCCTAAATGCCAACGTATTTTACCACTACTTATAACTGTGTGTATTGTTGGAGGTGTGATTTCTCGCTCTCTCTCGCAAGTATTTTTGAATATTTAACAACAAAAATTACAAAGCGAGGTTAAGACTGTATAAAATGAGTCTGCAGTCATTTAAATCAGCAACAACTAGGAATTCAAAATTGGTCTATACTCTATTGCTTAAAATGCATACATAACCACGAACGTCGTTCATAACATATTCTATATATATCATTTTTACAAGCTAAGTTTTTAGCTAACTTAAATAAACTTTGGGGCTGTAAAACGAAATACATTGTTTGCATTATGGTATGTTTGCATTATGGTATGTTTAATGGAGCCGAAACCAACTGCAGTATTACACACAATTTAGGCATCCCGTTGATGAACAGTAACTGTTTTGCTATTTTTTTTAAGCAGCATTTTAATTAGGTTTGTTTAGATATCTATTCGTAAATCGAGTCTTTTGGATTTTAGGTGCTTGCAGATGCCAAAAGGCCAGTTGTTTTGGTTGGTAATTCAGTTCTTCAGGACCAAGATGGAGTGGTTCTTTATGCTCTGGTATCAGAAATTGCTGAAAAATTAAAGTCAAGTAAGACTGTTGATCCTGAGTGGAGAGTACTCAACGTCATGCAACGGGTACGTTATTCTTTCTTAAGATATTGTTTTCTTTGTTCATGACATTTTCTTTCTAAATAGACGTAGGGAATTTGTATTGAGTGAAGTTATATTTGCCATTATTTTTTATTTTAAAGTTCAGTAAATGAAAGTCACCATCGTTGACACATATTCGTTGCCCGATTCTGTCACAACTCACTGTGCAAATTAGGTTTTTATAAGTTGTGAGGATTTATTTAAATGTAACTAAAATACAGTCTAAAGTGAATTACCGTTAATCTGATGCCATTAAAAGGACATTTTGTGTTGCAAGCATATATAATAAATTAATTTTTAATTTCTGGACAAATGACTGATTTACGCTGCCGTTGAAAATGAAAATGAGGTTTTTGGAAAAGACGTATATTGTTCAAACTAAATTTTAAAGCATCACAGGTTTTAAATAGTAGGTACAAAAATATTTATTTTGAATGTAGGGAGGTGTCACGGTCTTTATGATTTCATAAAGATATGCGAGAAGCACGCATTAGTGTCTTTGCTATAAAAGGAAAATAAAGAATCTTTTCGAATTAACTTTGTTGGAAGTATTTATGTGTGTGTTTCTTCCCTTCCATGCGGTTGCATTAGATCGCTAAAGATGCGTTTACAACTCGTTTTCAAAATATATATGTCAAATTCACGATGGATACTGTTTTAACCTTGATTTTGATGGTTTTAAAATTCAAAACTGTTAGTTTTAGTGCGGCATATAAACATTGTTTCAATATTTGCCAATAAACAATGACGTTAAATTTCTTCTGGTATCAGAAACCCTTTTAGCCCCAGTTGTATTGTTAAATTCTCCAAACTTCATTAAACAGGTTTGAGAGAATTTTACTTTTAATCCTCAGTAGTGTGTTAAAAATAAAATAAATAAATACTTTATTTAACGTCAGTTTGTGAAGGAAGTGGATGCCCATTCTTTCTAGCCAGAGGCCAATGTTTAATCGCTCGACGGCTCAGATCTTGGCGTAAAAGTCGAATTTGCAGAAGGAGGAAAACCAGAGAGTACCTGGAGAAAAACCCTTGGAGTCGGATTGAGATGGACAAATCTCAGTCCACATGCGGAGCCCAGAACTCGATCCTGGGTCGTAGAGGTGGGAGCTGCGACTGATGACCACTAGGCCAACCTGACTCCCAACTTTGTTTGATCAAGTCGCATTTTCTCATTACCAAATTATTTTTTATGTTTTATGTAAGGAGAAGTTGAGTGTTGTTAACTGACAGGGACTGAAATGCTTAAACTTTATTCTTCTTTTCTGCCAAGAGATTTCGCGGCAGTCCCGTGATTGACTTGTCACATTTAAGTAATATATGACAACTTTAAAACACTTTCAAATCTTGCCAAAATGTTGGCAAACACTTTTTTTTTTTTGTAAAAAAGAGACTACTTGTAAGTATTACTGGAAAATACATTTATTTATTGTATTTTATTCCATACAGCATCTGGGTTGTACTGAGCTCCAGGTGTCTCATTTGGGTCTTAGCTCGCTTGTACTTTTTATTATCTCTTTACAGGTGGCCAGTCAAGTTGCAGCCCTGGATATTGGTTATAAGGCAGGTGTCCAGAACATGACAGAGAAACCCAAACTTCTTTTCCTGTTGGGTGCTGTAAGTAGAACTTTCCTACATCTGTTTCCTAAGTCTGTCACCAAGCTGCACGCGCCAATAAACTACTAGGATTTGTCAAAAGAAATTCTAGGCATATTCGAAGTATCCATGTAAGACAAACATTGTAACTTGGGTTAGTGCGTTCCCAGCTTGGTTATGCAACTCAGGTTTGGGCACCACAGACAATCGAACTGATCTCCAAACTCGAGAGTACACAAAGACGCGCCACCAAGTTTATTCTTAGTCTACCATTTTTTACCGATGTTACATATAAAGA
>JAOBBB020074972.1:0-11892 GCA_025331005.2 Zoanthus gigantus
GCGACCCATCCCTGCCCCCTGCTAGCTACGGCCGTGGAGTAATACTGCTTGAAGCGAATCCGAACAATTTCAAGTACATTCTGTGGCCAGCATGTGCGTCTGTTTGTAAACAAAGCACTCACATCAAGCTCTAAACCTTTTAATAATTATGCAATCTGAGTTCTTTGCATTGGACAACGCGATACACGACTTTACGAACTTGCAATTGAAGCAAGGAATTGAACAAATAAAATTTTTAATATGAATAAGGACATAATTACAGTGGCGTCAGCTCACATAGAATGAAAGAGAAGCCACAGGCACGCTGTACATGAAGTAAAGATGAAAAAATTGAACTTTTAAAAATTAAAGCGAACAGAATAATTTTCAGGAACAAATAGCAAAACATTCAAGTAAATTTTCAAAAGCTCGAACTCGTACCCTAAAAAAAGATTTAACATCTTAAAAGTTTGAAAAATGGATTAGATATAAAACTTTAACTTTATAATTTATGTTTCTGAATCCGGTTTCACGAGCGTCTCCGTAGTCAGAAAGTTTTAGTGCGATGTGATTCGATAATAGATGTGTGCATCTCTGCATTATATGAATTCCATTGAAATTGCTTATATTGACAATAGGTTCTGTCGATTTTATAATAGTTAGTGTTAATCCATTATTACTTACTAGGTGTTAAATGGATGCGTTTAAAGTGCATATGAAACGAAATTTTTTTTATTAGCTTATTCAAAAGAGCTTTCAAAATGATGAAGAACGGCGTTTATTTTATTGTGATAGCACTCTTGGTTGCAAAGTTATTCAAGATTTTGATTTATGCAAGTTAGAGGACTTGTGACGTCACAAAGTGGACACAAAATTATGTAAAATCACAAAATATGGAATATCTTTGCAAATTCTAAGTCTGCATGGTTGAAATTTTGCAGGGTTGATGTGCTGCCAGAGCTACACATTATGATAGTCATTATAATGTCACCATAGCAACAAACTCGTTACCAGACCTCTACCTTCCCAAAATGAAAAATGTCTTCTTTGTTGCTCCAGAGTCTAACAGACTTTCTTGTGCTTGTGCTGTGTAATGTCCACATTCGCTCACACCCACTGAATGAACATCAAGAGCAAATAACACTTACTGAAGAGGGAAACTCTGATTTTACCCTTTGGGTTGAGAGAGCTGGAGCCATTGTGTTGCCATGGAAACGTCACAGTGGGCCATATTGAGGAACTTTGTGATGAGCATAACAACTGTAAACGTTTTAGTTCTACACAGAAAAAGTATTTAGAGATATTCCATTAATTGTGATTTTACATAATTTTGTGTCCACTATGTGACGTCACAAGTCCTCTAATTTGCATAAAATTAAATCTTGAATAACTCGGCAACCAAGAGTGCTATCACAATAAAATAAAGTTTGTTCTTCATCATTTTGAAAGCTCTTTTGAACAAGCTAATAAAAAATTTCGTTTCATATGCACTTTAATACGTTTTCTAAATCAATATTAACAATTAACAAGAAAAACGAACACGACAACTTGTTGCAACATTTCGACATCATCCGATGTCAAGCGAAGTGAATTTAATTATGACAGAACATGTACATTAATAGATAATACAATATAAACAATAATACAATACAACTGAGTAAGAATTTACGTGCGAGCAAAACTACTTACATAATTTGTTTCGTGCAAACAATCTGCTTTGTTTACGTTTTCTAAATCAATATTAACAATTAACAAGAAAAACGAACAATCTGCTTTGTTTACCAAAAATTTTTACTCTATTTTGTTGTATTTTTATTGCCGGTTTATTGTTGAACTGCATTGTTTACCGAAAATTCTCTGTGATTTACAAAACAGTTTTGTTCACTGCTACTCAATTATATTGCATTATTATCGTTTGTAGAACCGTATTGTAAACTGAAGTTTTCTTTAATTTTAGTCATAAATGTTTTGTATTTTTGTAATAACTGAGTTGAAGTTGAAGTTTTGTTATAATTAAATTTACTTTGCTTGATAATGACATCGGATCATGTCGAAACTTTGCAACAAGTTGTTCGGGTCTGTTTTTCTTTTTTAGAGCTAACACCCCTGTATTGAAAATTACAAAGCCTTCAATTCTTTATATACGTTATTCTACTTAGAACAAGAATGTGAGGATCATGGCCGTAGGCGTTGGATCACAGATCGACGATTTGGAGTTGAAAATAATTGCCATGGAAAAAGAGAAAAACAAATTCCACGTGTCTGACTTCAATAAGCTTATTGCTAACATGGACGAACTTTTGGATCAAGCGTGCAAGATCGACTGATCAAACGGTATGTTGATGTCTGTCACAAAAGGAAAACTTTGTTCATCAGTTTTATTACCAGTAGGTGGTCAAAACTACCTGTGACATAGTTTATCTAGAAAATCGGCTGCATTATGAATATTATACACCTACAAATGCTAGTTACCACAAGGGCTTGGGGTAAATGTATCTGTCAATGTATCTCTGGTTTTTAAACGAGTTGGAATATTGCAGCTCTAGTGTAACTTAATATTTGGATCTTTTTATTCTTTTTAGCTATGCATACATAAGGAAGAGTGTACAGACTGACTGAAAGACTGTAATAACATCTTTTGGTTCAAACCGTTTTATTGGAGTAGTTATGATAATTGGAATAGTGGTAGAGTGTGTGGGGTTCGAAATCTGAAATAATCATACATTCAGTCTTACATCAATGTTAAATAAAAGTGCTGAATTTATAATGTTCAAAAAAGATATTTACCGGCTGGCTCCTTTACAATCTTGCTCGAGTCAGTGGTAGTTTTAAGTGTTTTAGCTTCCTAATTCATACATGTTTGTGACGTTAGTAAAAATTAAATTATTGTTTAGGACGATACAATTAGTATTAAGAGACTTCTTAAAGACTTGTCTTTAGTATTTTGATATCTAAATAATTCAAATTTTTCTTTTTAAAGACGAATAGTTTACGTTTGAAGAGGGTTGTAACACCACAATGACAAAACACAATAGCTGGAAGCACTGTGCGGTCATATAAACAGATTGTTTAGAAGTTTTGTCGTTTAACTTCAGCAAAGGTTTTGATTATATTTTTTTCAAGAATATTCCCAAAATATAGCTCAGATTTACTGAATAAAACGCATGTATAATAAACTTGACAATACTTTTTTGACAACCGTAAGTAGAGGGTAGTTGAAGATGAACTAGCACATGTGAATCAGCAACGAGTCCCTTAAACCGGCCCCTTTCTTTTTAGTGAAAAAATGGTCATCCTTTAGCTAACGTGCAATGCTCTTATTGCATTGGTTAGCTGTTGCGTGATTTGGGGGAACACACATCTGATAAAAAAAAAACCGTCCTCCAGTTCCATTCCACGAGAGAGCTAAATATTTTCTTGTCATAGTAATTTATAAATATTATGAAGCTTTACAATACAACATTTTGTACACTTCGTGGTTTTCTACCCAATTCTCGTGTTCTCGCTACGTCCCGCGTGTTTCCACCAGATAAATGTTATAATGTAAACATAGAAACCATTATTTTTAAACTGACTCTAAAACATTACGGATTAGAAGCATAGTACCCTTAGTAGACGGTTGGATACAACTGTCAATGTAAGTTTTTTTACTTTTACTTCTTGCTTTCTTTCTTAAACTTTTGGGATGTTTCTTTTTTCAGGGTTTAATTTAGATGCAGTGTAGTGGTACTAGTCCGGGAAGTTAACACAGTACAAGATCGTTCAGAATTCAACCTTCCAGTGTATCAGAAAAGTGCAAAGCATGATTTATAGCTGTAGACTAAGGATTCTTTTGGTTATCCTAGAACACAAACTGTAATTTTAATAAAAGGCTGACTCTCACATACCATATTGCTTGTTTTAATTTTTATAATACTATTACTATTACTACTACTATTACTACTACTGCCGTCTTTACTCTAATTTAGGAGCCACAAAAAATAATTATTTTTTTCACCTGCCGCTTAAATAGGAATTTAAACAAAAATTATCACCGCAATCGGCGCTTAAATTGGAGGGGCGCTCATTACTGATTAGAATCATTTTGGCAAGTTCCATTGTTGTAAAAATTTTCACCTTAATATTAAATTCGTTGGTTTGAACATTTAGGCATAGTAGAACAACTATGTGAAGTTTTTTAACCTGTTAGCCGAGCAGTTCAAAAAAAAATTTGATGTTTTGTAACGAATCGACAAGGTTTGATCGACGGCTCAAAATGAGATGTCAGCGGTGTTTATGACGTAGGTTACGATACTAGAATGGTTAAAACGAGGAAAAACATGGTTACTGTGTGGCTTTTGGCTGGTAATGGTATAAAAGAAAAACAACTTCGCAAGACATAGATCGCCCAAAACATATTAATATTTCGAAGCAGACTGCCACATTTAAGCTCTGAATATCGTAACCTACGTCATACCATACCGCTAGCGCTGACAATCTCATTAGCGACCACGGTATCAAACCTTTTCTAGAGTTTTCTTTGTTCCTATATTTAATTTCTCAATGTAATTTGACTTTAATTGAAAAAAAAACTTCACAGAGTTAATTTACTATACCAATAGATTCAAACAAACATAGGTTAGTTTTAGCATACAGTTCTACTTTAACAAAGCATATTTCAAGGTAGTTTCTTAGTAAGGTAGGAAAAAAAACAAAGTTTTAACAAACCGTCATTTTTATTGAGCTTCAAGTATATTTAGTAGATATAAAGCAAGAACCGCTTTGACTAAAATTTAAAATCTAATTTATTCTGCCTTGTCTAAATCAATTGCATTATTTAGAATCTGAAGCAATATAGTTTTAGTTGAAGAATTAACGTTGTTGTTGCTTCAGCGCCATTTTTTCATCGGAAGAAGCAGAACTAAACAAGGCTTGCTTGTGGTTTAAACAAGTATGGGGTAAATTTGATCCTAGTATTGGAGGGCCAAAACTTCTACGTAGGAAGTCAGTGACAGTTTCAGTAATAATTTTCTGACAATTGGAAAGCAGACCAGAAATAAATTATCAATTATTATCATTAACCACTTCGTAATAAGAAAATTTTAAAGACGATCTTCCAATAGTGGCTCGCATATTATTTCTGTGAACGCAAGAAACTTTGAAGCAATTTCATTGGCTGATATTCTTAAAGCTGTTGTCATTAGAATACAATGATCTTAATCACATTCGTTAATGATCTCCATTTGTGACGTAAAAACCTGCCGGCCAAGACCAAATATCATCCCCTTTTGCGTTGCACCCTTGTTGGAACCAGACTGTAGAATGATCACACCATGACGAGCGGCCCTCAGTTGATCCTCTGTCCATTCCTTCCTGTTAGGGACGGTCTCTTTTGGTCCTAGCGTTGGTCCCTCAAATCTATTCACTCGTGCCTAACACATCACATAATGAATTATTTATCTGAAAGCAGGGGATTCGAAAAGGCTATAGTACCTTGCTTGCCAGACATGTTTAAAAAAATTTCTGCTTAATTAAGATTAAGTTTCTTAAGATTTTATTAAAAATTAAGACCAGTTTCTTTCAGACATATAATTATACATTTAACAGCCCCTTACGACCGATGAACTAAAAGGAGAAAGCGTTCTGCTCTTCAGAAATTTGAAAAAACAAGAGAATCTTTAACTGCATCATGTTTAAATGAAGAACTTACTAAAGTTTTCGGTTATAGCCGTTTATAACCACATTAAATTAATTCCGACACACAAGTCTCACTTACTTTGAATCCAATGAGCGACTTAAGTCGCCTATAAACTGATTGGTTTGCTAAAAACAAACAGTTACATAGCCTCTGACTTTTGCAAATTTCCTAAAAGCAGATAAGTTATTTAAAGTTTTTTTTCTATCGTTTGTAAGTTAAAAATGCAGAAGAAGAATATGATTCAGGAATGACCGTTGGGTCCCAGTAAGAAAAACAGACTGTTGTTAAAACTAATAAGAGGTTTAATGGGAGGGTTTGAAAACATCAAAGAGCGTTCAACTTAATGATATGTTTGAGGAAAAAGTTAAGGTTTGGTTTGGTCAGTGGATTGGGTTGTTCAAGCTGCTTAAATTTAACTCCAGGTTAAACTTAAAATTCAAGGAGATACAATTTCTCACAAAAAATGATTTTGGGTAGTTCAGTCTTTTCTATTAAAACAAACATGTTTAATTAGTTTGTCCAAAGTTTTTAACTCGAATTGTTTGTTCAAGGTTAAAAGCACTAGCCTTGGCAGAGGTCAACGGGACGGTTAAAATAAAAAGTTTAAAAAGCACGTCGCTACATTCACAACTCTTTCTGTATCTGTATGACTTTATAGTGTCTGTACAGTCTGTTTCTGTCTCTCCGTGTATGGCTCTGCCCGTCTCTTGAATGTCACTGTTTTCTTCCTGAACTAAAGACTCTGTATGTCTTTGTGTAACTTTGTCTGTTTATCGGTGCGACTCAGCTTGCCTGTTCATTGTCCAGTCTATCTGTAGGACTCGATATGTAAGTCTCTATATGAACCAGACTGTGTCAATGTCTCTACCTTTAAATATATGTGTATCTGTATGACGCTGTGTGACTCTGTCTGTCTCTGCGGCATCTCATTCTTTTTTCTCAGTTTAATGAGTCTTTTGTTATTTTCTTGCTCTCTGTTTCTCGCAATTAGGAAAGAATATATATTAAAAAAAAATCCAACATTACCATTACTTATGTTCTTTTTGGGAACCTAAGCCTGTTTGCTAGCCATGCCGTGCTGATGAGGCTTAAAAACGCCAAAACAGCTGTCCTTGGCTATAAGCAATCAGGCTCACTATTCTTTATGGTAGTTGAAGGGATAAAGCCCGCTACCAACGTGGCCATAGTGCCCAATATAGTGGCTTCAATTAAGTTAGCTACTAGCACGTTTGTGCTATATATACTTAAAGAAAATCGTGATAAACAAGTTTGTTTCTCCTTGCTTTCTCAATATATTTTTCTCTTTTAATTGTTATATTCTTATTTCTCAGCCTCACCATTTCTAAGTTTCTCCTCCCCTGCCTTCTCTAATTCATACAAAAACATTCAGTTTTTTTTCTGTAAGTTTAAAAGCACATTTTATATGAAAACTGATTCTTTACCATGAAATCTATTATTTTGTGTGAAGCGCGTTGAATGAACTAAACAGTAAGGTGCAGAGAGACGAAACCTGTAACCCAGATCAATGTATGGTTTCGTTTTTTAACGATCAAACTCACTAAACGCTAAAGAATTTGCCTCTTGCTACATTTCAAAACACTTATTTTAATTAATTTTGCGTAGTTATGCCTTATTAAGAATATTTCACTGGTTTCAATTATTTTCCAATAAAATCACTTGTGAAAATGTTGTCATAGCGCATTGAAACGCCGAGAAATTATCTTTTCGTCATCAATTTTATTTGACCTTTTTCAAAAAAAGACTATTTATAAGATTTTGAAGATTCTTTTTATTGCTATGCCGTGCTTAATCAATTAATATTAATAAACACAAGAAGTAAATACGTTTTTTTCCCAGCTCCAGTTCTGCTTTATATCAGTTTAACTGCGAATTTTGTTGAGATTACACACCATTCCACTGCTTCCATATAGTGTGTGCTAAGCCTGATCATGAAAAATTCAATTTTAAAAATACATTTCAGTCAATGAAAAGACGAAAGTAGCTTAAACAAACATAACGTGAAGCTTGCTTTATCCAATATAAATAAAAAGGAAATCACAAAAACAACAAAACATCAGTAGTTCAGTTTCAAATTTTCATTTAATGCTGATTTACGTTTCGAAATAGTTGAAAAATACTCTTGTACTACCAACATTGTTACACTACAAATTTAAAATAATCTTTAACTTCAAAACCCATAATAATTGATAAAAAGGCCAGTTTTAATTGTGGAACTGTCTGTTCTCAACAGAGCCTGCAGTTAAAAGCTCAGTGTTGATGTCCATCGCTTCAATTCAAGTGGCCACGCACTTCGTCACGGAATGATCTGTCGTCGATAATCATAAATTATTCCCGACCTGTTAGCTCCTTTGTTGGTACCAGACTGCAGGTTGATGATGGCTTCACCTTTTCGCAGCTCTTCCTCGGTCCATTCTCTTTTCTGCGGAATGGATTCCTTTGGTCCTAATAAGGGACCTTTATACTCGTTGATTTGTGCCTATCACGTGATATGATCATGACATTTAGAAACGGTTTTAAGAACTTTTGACAATGGTGCCGTAAATTACAGCGTGAAGTCCCCCCACCCCCTCTTCTTGTAAACTATCGACGAATCAAATAAGTTTGTGGAATGTGACTGGGAATATGCATACAAGCAAACGTATAGCACGTGCTGTTTAGTTGCAAAACAGAACGAGCATTTTGGCTACGTTGACAGCGAGCAATATTCCTTAAATTTACCTTAAACATATAGCAAGCCTGAGTCTTAGCAACCATGGATAGTTAATTTGGCTTTATATCAAGTCTTATCAATATGGCTTTAGTTATCGCGTGGGACCACAACATACTTGTAAGCTCTACTTTGTAAAAGGAAACCCATAAAAGGCTCATTATCATAACTACCCCAGTCAATGTTTAAAAACAAAGTTTTTAATCTTGAGAGAAGTTTTGTGAAAGAAAGTTCACCTGCTAATATGAGCCTGTATATAATGGAACTATTAATTCATTCGCTAGTGAAAGTTTTGTGTTAATGAAGCAGCCGCTAATTATTGCGCAATGCATTAAAATGCTCACTATTTCTCTTCCTGCTGTCTGCTGACATATTTTGAGAATATTACACGGTGGAGCGGACATATGAAGTTTATCTTCGAGTGGAAAAATTATTTCACGCGTAAGCGCAGCTCACTCCTAAAATCTTTTTTCCACGAGAAGATAAATTTCATATCAAACCGTTTTGCAAGTAATTAAATTTATAAATTTTAATGGAATTCACTCCGACGAAGGACTGCAGTCCGAAAAGTCAGTTTTTTTTAAATTCATTCACTACGGTGTAAAATTTATAAATTTAATTACTTTTAAAACTGTTTCTTTAGAAACACCGACGCAGCATTCCATTTATGACATTTTTTGGGTTTCCAATAGGTTGTTGAATAGAATTGTATCGTTTTTATTCATTCATTTTTATTTAACTCTTGAAATGGATATTGTTAAAACAAAAAAGAACAATGGAAAAAATAAAATAGATATAACTGGAAACTAAGTTGATGTTCTGAAAAGAGAATCGAACTTTTTGGTTAAGGGTGATGGTGGGGAAGGAGAAGGGGAAGGGTGATAGTGGGGAAGACCTAGGGCATCTCATTTGTGTTTTCGTGGGTGAGAAATATAGTCGTAAAGTTAGGCTTTGGTTTGGGGAGTTAATCAAATGTACAGAGAAATTCCAGTCGCTAGTACTCGGTATATGAGTGTCTTAACAAATCAGGGTTTTCAAACATAGTTTAGTGAGAATTCCAGCAGCGAAGTAACAATTCATTGTTGTTTTATTTTATTCAGACTATGATCAGTATTGTTCTTACTATACAGTGGCGAAGTATGATGACACAAAAATTTAATTTTGTGAACTTATAGGATTTGTTGAGATCGTCCGAGCGATCAAGACTAAAAATGTATCCTTGCTAAAAATCAGCATGTTGGTGCTAATTGTAGGTGAGATATTCCACAAATATGCGTCCATAAAAATCCTACTAAAAATGGCTTGGTTCTTCGCGTTAGGAACCAAGCCAATTTAAAAAAGATTTGTATGGGGTTATCAGAGAATAACCGTGGCAATATGTCGTGACTGTTTGAGTATGATTGAACTTGACCAATGAATTTATTCCTAAGATGTTTCTATGCCCATTTTCCCCTCCGTCTTTGAGTTAAGGGATTTGACTAAATGAATGATAACTGAATAAAATTATTTGAATTTTTCCGACTTCGTAACGTGAATGAAAAATTTAAATGCCAAGGCCAACGGTAATGAAGTGAGGCAACAGGATCCAAGGATTCACAGTACGCGACGTCCAATAAAATGATAAAATTCAGTAAAAATGTGGGACGAGTGAAGCAACTGATGGCTTGAATAAAATACAATTATTAAAAATTAGAACGTTTCGGCCGTTTGGCCTTCATCAGCTAAAAATTTAAAAATGATTTTTAATTATATATTTTATATATATTGTTATTATTACTATTATTATTATTATTATTATTATTTAAATGATCATCCTGTTGTATGTATTAAAAATATTTGCCGGTAAAAGGCAAGTTCGTCACCAGCCAAGAACCCCAATAATGGTCCTACTCATGGGTTTGGAATCTGCCTTTTGCGATTCCTTCTTTGAAGAGCGTTAGATAACGTTGTTGCGGCGTTGGATAACTCACAGCAGGTTGCGCTACATGGCACAGAATGACAACCTGGCGTCACGAAGTGACTTTTCTAGCTCCCATTTCTTTAAGTCTCTTCAAACTCAATCATTTATAAATATGATGATTAAAAGTTGCGTAGGTATTTCTAAGAAACAGCTGTAGAAAATATTCTCTAGTTGGACACCGATGAAAAAGGAGATTAAGCACTGAAGTTTCGGACGTTAGTCCTTCGAAGGGGTGAAGATGAAGAAGGACTAACGTCCAAAACGTCAGTGTTTAATCTTCGTTTTTAACGGTGTCCACTTTAACAATTGCTACATTTATAAATAAGTTGAAAGGAAGGTATATAGATAGATATCTTCATGGCTAAATATTTATATAATTCATGTCGTACAAGTTCTTAAGATTTCCAAATTTCTAGCATTTCAGAAAATTTACCTTTTCTTCTTATTCTCCCAAGATCTAAAATATGCAGCATCCTCTCGAGCTCGTCTATCCCTCGGAGTGGTAACCGGGGCATTTTTTCCATGTACATCATGTAATGGATGTGAGGGGTGGGAAGGGTCAGTTGCCCCTGACAGTGATAAACCAAACCTTAGTTGGGCCTCTGTGCTATCCAATACGGTCTGCAGCCACTCCCAAGAAGACTGCAAACTCTGATCGGCCAACCGGCAGCAGCTTTTCAGTGCACCTTCATTCACACGGAGACTAATAGATGGTAGTAGACTAGGATCTTTTGCAGCATTCAGGAGATCTGTCACCTGGAGACAAAATCATGCCATGTAAAAGTTCTTGTCTCTTGTCAAAATCAACGCTAACGTTTTAAAAATACCTTGTGTTTCCTTAATGGCAGTAGAAAAAAAAGGCGTGATTTTTAATACACGATTATAGATGAAATAACTATGCATCCCTTTTATTTTAATGGTTTAAACATGGATATTTTATATGAATTTTAGTAATTAAAAAATATCAGCGTAACGTTTCTTTTTACCTCAACATGCCATTTTCTTTTAACTTTTTATCTACAGAGATAACCTCTCGACTCCTAAACCACTAACTCACCTCTCTTACTACAATGCCAAACGCCCTGGCCAGCGCACTTGCAGAGTTGCTCATACTATGCTTTGGATTGCTGTTTAGTTCAGAAGCATTCCCGCTGGCTGCAGCAGCCGCAGCTGCAGCAGCATTCCCGCTAGCACCACGCCTTAGTGTGGCCGAGTCCACATAGATAAAACCTGAGCTTCCAGGAGTGTGAGAGGATGAAAATCCACTACTGGTGTGCGTTGGGTGATTACGAATGGCCCACTGCATGGCGTGTGGGGTGGAACTGGTTTCTGTAGCTAGAAATTGAAATTATCTTATTAGCCACTTAAAAGAATAAGCTACATTTTAGAACGGGACTTTTAAAAATTCTCTGTAAACTTCCATACCTTGTATAATCAATATTTAATACATCACCTACATTTTTAAGATGAAGTTTACAAAGGACTGAGTTATCGACACCATTAATCATTAATCATCTCTCCATCATCATCAGTTTGCAACATCGTCAA
>JAOBBB020075058.1:0-13886 GCA_025331005.2 Zoanthus gigantus
TACATCCTTTTTGACCGATTAGTAGGTTTATACTAAAACAATTAGACCTCTCGGCCTTATGGACTACGAGTTTGAATGGGCTATTGACTCGTAGTCCATTCGTCCTCGAGGTCTAATTGTTAAATAGGAGCTGCAGACCTCTGGTTAGAGAACAAACTGCTGCTTGGATTTTGGCTTAATTATTTAACGGATAAACAATTAATCGGCGTTTGAGCAACTGATCCAGTGCAGGTAAAGTGGAGTTCTAAGAAAGAGCATGTCGGAACTGCTGGCAAGAGAAAGAATAGCCGAATCAGACATCATCATCAGTCTATAGAAAGCGTTTGACGGGCTCCTGCAAAGGTGGAATCAGAGAAGAAGCAAGCACACAAGTACTTGGTCAAAGCTAATTCTCCGTGTGCCAAAGCTAGATAAAGCTGCAAAAATAGAAAGAGAACTTGACCTAAAGCAAAACTAGTAAATAACGGTTGTTTTATCCAATATTTTTCATTTTCCTGTAAGTTGTATAGATCATCACATCCTCCTTTCCTAAAAATATTCAAAGTCAAACTATTTTCAGAAGGTGTGACTAATAGCTTTTGAAAATGTTTTACCAGTCCTTGAAAAGGTTCTTCAGTGAACTTACTTTTAGGATCCATATGGACCTTGTAGGAGGGAGCATTATCACAAAGGCCTAATAAATTAAAGGCCGTTCTATTATCCCATTCGATAGTTTCTTCATTGAAGAATTCTACATATTCGCTACCACTTGCCAGGACCAAGTATGGCAACCTCAACATTAGCCGTGATCTAGTGTAGTATCGAACTGTGCCACCCGTCTCCCCCAGTGAGAAATTTAGATAGTTAGTTATTTTCTGTTTATTGGAACCCCGTTTAAGAATAGTGTGTGCGAGATTTCTGAGCGAGGAGCTCGTTGTGTGTTAGTTTGGCTGTCGAAATATTACTTTATTAACGGTATAACGAATGAAGATACAACATCTAGGAGCTTAAGTGTGGAACACCCTTGATTAAGAAATTAAAACTTACAAAAGAAATTTTTCAAAAGAAAACTAATAAAAATGTCATCAACTCTTACTAAATTTTATGTTACTGTTGTTTATTGAAAGCTCACTCCGTCACAACACAATTCTAAAGTTTCTTATTTTATTCTTCTTTTATAGATATTTTTTAAATGTTATGTTATCATAATTGTGTTTTCTCATTATCATCATCATCATCATCATATTCGGTTTTACGTCCGTTTTACATGCTGGCATTCTTTGGACGGTTTTCAGAAAATTGACTTCCATTATGCAGTTATTCAAATCAACTTCAGAAGACATTTCATGAAAAGTGTGGCAGATTTTTTATTTTTTTTGGCCGAATGCCCTTCCTGACGCCAACTCAGTGAGGTGATGGGGACCAGTATTTTTATCGAGACACCATCTCTAAATGATTGCCAACCAAGGCTAAAGAGCGCTTCATCTGCCCGTAAGAGAAAAAGACTATACCCCGCCAGTTCTCAATCTGGTATTTCATGTAAAGTTGTGGATGAAACATGGCCTTCGGAGCAACATGGCCTTTGGGGCAATAGAAAGCTGAGTTATGTTAGGCGGAAAAGAAAGTCGTAACTAATGAAATCTCGGCAGAGCCGGGGATCGAACTTGGGACCTTATAAGGTCGGAAGGCAGAGAGCTTACCAGCTGCGCCAACCATGCCCTGTGCTTGTTAAATCTGACTCTTCGGTTCTTGCCATAATGTGTCTCCGTGGTCAAAGTATAACTAAAACAATCAAGCAGCCAAATCGTGTAGCCCCATGGGTTCTTTTCTGCAGCTTGTATCTTAAATAGTTATGCCGAAATATTTGTCCTCTTTTTTCTTTTTCTGGTAATTAAAAAGTACAAATAAAGTAGCTGTTGGTGGTGTTTATGGGAAGGCCGAAATCAAACTCACCTTACCTTTCTTTTGGCTATAAGTTGATAGAAAGATTCAGGCCAATATTTTCTAACAGTTTAAACTATGTATTTAATTCCTCTTTTCCTCTTTTAACAGGAACATACAGAAAGAGTTTCCCGAGCGGGGATTTTGCCACCCATACAGAAAAGAGAAACGACAGTTTTACCATCGGTTTCATTCACGAAGAAGACAGACACGTTAAACCGTATTGGGAGCGAACTCAATGGTATACGGGTTTCAAAGGCGGTGAGTATTATAATTTGTTTGGCCTGTGAAAGTTACATGAATTAAGGAGTTCGGTTTCAGTGTTTTTGAATTTGACATTAAACAAAGCTTTTTTTAAAAAAATCAGATCCCTAAGTGCCAGTAAATCATCGGTTTTTCAAGTTCTAATACAGTGGAATCACGCCTTACGACCACCTCGTTAATAGGACGACCTTTTTACTACGAACACTTTTTTTGGAACACCATTTACTTTCAAAATAAGCGCCTTTGTCGTGTCTTTATTCCCCTGAGCCTCGTTCTGATGCTCTAAAATAGTTACCAGGCTTTCGTGACCAAAAAATTTGAAACTAAGCTATATAAAGATTTTTGTTTGTTTAAACTCTTGCTTTAAGTTCGTTAAGTCATGTATCACGCCTTGCAGTGCAGTGAACTCAGATTGCATATTAAAAGGGTTAGTTCTTTCAGTTCGTGGTTTGTTTACAAATACACCCACTTGTTAGCGACACAATGAACTCGAAATTATAAACAAACCACTCACATCTAGTAACTAACCCTTTATTACTTTGCAGTTGAGTTAACCAAGAAAAGTTTTCTGCTAACATCATTGCATGCGTATTCGAGTTAAGTTTCTAGCAGGTTTTAATTCAAAACAGAACGAAAGAATCATAAGCGATTAAGGTGATACCAAAGCCTCTCGATTTCATAATCTGATCACTTAATTTGTGTTATGCTGAAACAGCATTTTCCTAAAATTAACAGACTAAATACGGTGAAAAAATTAAAACTTTTATGATAACTTTAGAACTAATGTTAAAAATGTATTTGAATAACTACAAACAGTGTTATTAATAATTATTGGACAGGGCACCGATGATAAGCAGTTTCCCCGAATTTCAAAAACGTGGTGTGAAGACCCCGAAGACTGGTATGATATTCCAAGATTGGTCAAAAGTAAACCAAAAATGCACAAAAAAACGAGTAATGTTCAGGTAAGCTAAGTATGACCGAAAGCAAACTCGGTTGCTTGGCCGAAATCTCCTTATTTTTACTGCTCTAAAGTTTAAGAGTAATGAGGCTGTCGACAATTTGGGACATAATCGGTTGAAAAATCGTCATAACCAGTTTAAATTGTTGTGCATGCAATAATGATAAATAGCTACTGGTTCTTTACGAGCTGTACGTTTGACAATTATCGTACAAATTCTATACTGTTAATGGAAATAGATCAGTGAAAAAATCCATGTATCAGTGAAGTGAATAATAATGTAATGGGAATATATTTCTATGAATTAGTCTTGTGATTGTCATCTCGATAGACTTACAAAAAGACAGTTCTAGTTACTTTTTAAACAAAGAAACATGTTTTTTAGACCTGTGAAAAAATTCCTAATACCGAACTGTGCCACTCGGGAAAAACGAGGTATATCTTTGTTTCAGTGGCTTTTGAAATTATTGTTCATTTCTCTAACTCGGGTAATACTCAATTTATGCGTTATATAAAAACTGCAAATTCTGCTTTTTACTTAATTATGATATATAAGCGCGCACAGACACGAATTCTATTTTCGAGTGTTTAAAAGATTACAGAAAACATCTTTCTATGAAAATCCCTCAACAAGATTAAATATAATCTTTTTTTAAGAACTGTCGATATCTTGGTTGCGCAATCGGTAATCATGTATTTATTTATTCTTGATTATTAAACATGGTTGTTATTAGCAAGGTTTAATCATTGTTTCCTCCTTCCCAGTCAAGGTATTTACCTCGAAAAATTCACTCCAAGAAGCAAAGGTAAGCTGCTGTAATTTTTTTCTGTACTGAAATGACCTGTTTTGACCAGACTTGGCAGTTGCTGCTTGTAAGGATGGAGCCTTGTTATGCACTGGTTGAATAAGTTTTTAAAACGCTATCGAGCTGTGTCGGCGAGAAAGAGAAACGGATTGTATGGAGAAGATGTTTTGAGCGCTAGGACTTCCTCAAAAAAATTAGGAAAAATAAGTTTATGTTTACATGTTTAAATACCGTATGAAAAGATGTTTATGCTAAACAAATGTTACTTAGAGCGTCGAAATGAAAATAGGGTAGAAAGTGACATGATGAAAACTAGGAAAGCTTACCTTGTTTTGGTAAAAGCATCTTTCTGTGTAGAAAGCTAAGTAGTGGTAAACTAGTTTGAGCTGCGTCGGTGTTTCTAAAGAAACAATTTAGTAATAAAAATGTAAATTCTACACCGTAAAAAAGAGAGAATACTTCCTGACGTTTCGGACGTTAGTCCTTCGTCGGAGTAAAGGGAAGAAAAACAAAAAATGTAGAGTTTATGTAGGCAGAGAGATGAAAAACTAGCCAATAGAAACAAGGTAGCCATGGAAATTAAAAACAACAATGAGAAAATCTTCAGGAATGGTGACAACGGAGGTTTATCTCTTTCTGAGCCTGAGATTTCAGTTCTTAGCAAGGGTTTGAACTTTTTTCCCGTTGTTAATAAGTCTGACGATTTTCAGGTTAAGAAAGAAGCTGAATCTTTCTTTCGCCGTAGTCGTCTTAAAGCTTACTTCTCTAATTCGTCTAATCCTATCAGTAATGATCGTGATGTGTTTGAAAGTCTTAAATAAGTCTAGTTGGGTTCCTCCCGAGGGTGAATTTGCCTCCCTAAACCTTTTCATTAATAAGAGCCGTCGTGATATCTTTAATGTTAAGTTTAATTGCAAACTCGGCTATTCTAATCTTTCTAAGGAAGAATGGACGGCTCTTCGTAACTTGCGGAATCGAACCGACATTGTTTTTAGGCCCGCCGACAAAGACGGTTCAGTTGTTGTTTGGCGTGCCGACTTTCATAAGCAGGAGGCTCTCCGTCAACTTTCTGATACAAATTTCTACTGTGAAGTTGACAAAGATCTCACTACTAACAATCAAAGTTTAGTAAGGCCAGCGTCAAGTCTTTGATTTCCGACGGTTCCTTGCCTCCTGCAGCTAAGAACCTCATTGTCACCACTCCTCGTACATACACATTTATTTTCTCCCTAAAATTCACAAAATTAACAAACCTGGCCGTTCTATCGTTTCTGCTTGCGTCTTCCATGTCTTCTTCGATCGTCCTCGCTTCCTCTTGCCCTTCACTTCAAACTCCAGTACTTTTCTCAAAACATGCCCATCATACCTCCTCAACACATACCTGTACCATCTCATTCCATTCACCTTTGCCATCTGAATGACAAATAAAGTAAAAGCCAAACTACTGAACAGAGAACTACAAACTCGTAGAAAAAGATATTCTCATGTTTTAAAATATATATATTTGTAAAGCCAAGTCATGGGTTGAGTTAAAACAGTGGGAATCCTTTTCATACACATCTCCTGCACATTTCCAAACCTTAGCCGAAAACTCAAAGATGGGGAGTTATAATCCAAATATTGACTTGCCAACAAATAAGAACCTTTTACTAATCTTGAAACAACAGCTGGGTTCCAAACATTCTTTTGTTTACACAAGACATTCTGATCCACCACGATAATGTAAATAGCTACAATGATATAAAGCTCTGTGAGCTAAAAAGTGCATGACCAGAAACCATGTGACCTGTGTTCACATAACACTAAAGCAATAGAACGGATTTGTGTTTCCTTATTAATTTACACATTTCATAAATTGTAACCTGGTTTCAATCTTACCAGTTGAATTAGCTTTACTAGTTTAACTACAACCATTTTTAACTACTGTATGAAAACATTTTGAACATGGACTTAAGTTATTTGAATGCACAGCATAACAATAAAGTTATTCAATGTTATAATTTTTTATATTGATGATCAGTGCAAGTGCAAAATGATGCCCATTTATTGTTCAGCTTTTAAAAAGTAAAATAAAATATTTTAACTGTTAACTAGTATGTCATAAATGGAATGCTGCATTGGTGTTTCTACAGAAACAGTTTTACAAATAGTTACTGTAAGTTTTACATTGCAGTGAAAAAGATTTTTAAAACTGACGTTTCAGACTGTAGTCCTTCGTCGGAGTGAATGCAATCTGGGATTGGCACTCAATAATATGGGATTGGCATTCACTCCTATGAAGGACTACAGTCCAAAGCGTCAGTTTTAAAAATCTTTTTCACTGCGTTGTAAACTTAATTATTTGTAAAACTTTTTTTTTTCTATCAAACTGTTAACTAGCATATTTATTTATTAATAATTTTATACTAAAACTTTAAGATACAGTAGCTCAACTTGAATGCATGCTCTCATTGGCTAAATCAAGGTTGCGTGGATGAATTCAAATCAAATGTTCCTCAGCTGGTCAACATCTTGAAAATTGTTGACCAACCAGTGAACATATATTAATTATTTTTAATAATTGTGGTTTATTTTGTTTATGCCATATAACAAAACACTTTTAATGACTGCTCCCTCAGAAAACATCAGTTTTATCTGTTTTGTTTCCCTTGAATCTCAATGTTTCCTGAGAAGATTTTCGGAAAACAAAACAGATGTTTCGCGAAGGAGCAGTCATTTAAATGTATAGTAATTCCAAATAACTAGACAAATTCTAGACTCATAAATAACAACAATGGAAACACTCTCCAGACTTATTTGTTTTACCAACCTTCCCCAGCAGAATTCTTAACAAGCCCTTTAATGCCCATGTGAACGGCTTTGAGATATTCCAGCAGTGACTTCTTGTTCTCATCCCAAAACTTTTCCAACTGACTGGCTGGAGGAAACTTGCAACAACTTACTTCAACTGTGATTTCAAAGCAACTGGAGTTGAGGTAGTTGAAATCCTGCATACCACCAGCAACCGGATACCAATCAGCTCCATTTGTGATACCTAGCAAAACAGAGATGTGACTCAGCATCATAGAATATGTGAAAACAAAATTAATTATCATCGCTGCTTGAATTAAATAAAGACGACGTTTCAAGCATTAGCCCTTTGTCATAGCATCTGAAAAAGCTGAGAAAATGAATGGTTTATATGGGTAGAGAAATGCAAATAGATGAAAGGCCATAGGTCAAAACTAATAATGATCAGATGAATGAAAACCGCTCAATAATTCCATTAGGAGCCAAGGTACCACGTTTAAAAATAAGTTTTTGTTCCTTTCTCTTGTGCAAATCATCAGAGTCATTGTGAGGAGTAATGCCGCTAATTTGCATGTTACGAAAAGAATGTTTGCATGAACATCTCTCAAAAATTCAACAAATCCATCACCTAGTTTTCTGCCAGTTTCTCTGATGTAAAGTTTAAAACAGACTGAACAAGTGATACAATAACTATGATTGCAACTAGTACAAACAAAGTGGTTGGATATTGCTAATTTGTAAGTAGGGCTGGTAATTTGACTGTAGGAAACAATAAACGGGCATGTTTTGCACTGTTTACACTGGCTTTTAAAAGTACCTGGTTTGCTAGTAGGTCGCAAAGCACTTCTGACAAGACGATTCTGTAAGCTTTTGTCACGTTTAAATGAATCGAAACTTGTAGAGGTTGGGAAAAGATACTGGCTGTTGCTGGATCGGACTGCAGAATTCTAAAAATGAATTACTAAGAACAATGTTTTTCACTTGACAAAGGCGTCATGAAGACACCGAAACAGTAATTCGTTTTGTATCTTTCGCCTTAATAGTTTACATATAGTATAATTAACAATGTTTTTGGCCGCTAAATTATTAAAGTGATAAGTGAGAATGAACGGGATTCTCTCTTCGCTGCTTGATTCAGCTGGCGTGATTGCCATCTCCCTAAGCCATCTCCTTACTGACATTTTGGACTCGATTAAGTGCCTGGTTAATTAACGTGATCTGAATAACCACGTTCAGAAAAAAAGGTAAACATTTCAGAGCATTTAGACTGAAAATCTAAATTGTCACTGCATAGTCTACAAAGTCTAAGAAACTGAGAGTACGGAATCGAGTCTTTAACATAAACTGGGAGTGAAGATGAATAGGAAAGATAATTGTGCAAGTCCGTAGGTTTGTAGTGGACACTGGTGATCAACTAATTCTCTTGGATTGAGATTTTGATGTCCAAAAAAAGTAACTGCTGTATCTGAAATTTCCCAAGTGAACTTAGGAGCCGAATAAAAAGAGTCAATGAAATGAATGAACTCTTCTAATTCTCTTAATTAGTGCAAGATGTAGCACCAAGGCAGTCGTCAATGTATCTTCCAAAAAATTCTGGTTTAGGGCCACTGTAGTTTTTAAAGATTTGTTCTTTTACGTGGCCAACAAATAAATTAGCGTAACTGGGCCCCATTTTGGTACCCACTGCTATGCTGTTTATTTGTTGAAAGTATTCACTGTTAAGCAAGAAACAATTGAGAGTGAGAACTATCTCTGCCAAATGAAGTAACATGTCTGTGGATGGTTCTTTGATAGTGCGTTTTTCAAAAAAATGTTTTAATGCAACCAGCCCTTCTCAATTAGGGATAACAGTGTACAAAAAAGTGACATCCATAGTGAAATAAAATTTTTTATTACCAGAGAAGCTAAACTGATCCAGAGCAAGAGCATGATTGGTATCTTTGATGTATGTAGGAAGATTTTTAACAAAAGGTGCCATTTATTTGTCCAAGTAGCTGGTTTGTGAATTTTAGGTCTGAGGTAAAAAGTGGAAGTTTTAGGAGTTTTAACAATAAGATTACTGGCTGTTTTAGGTAATTTGTCTTTCAAAATAAGTTTGTTGATGGTTTCTTTGACAATTTTTTGGTTTTGAATTGTATTATCTTTAGGAATTTTACTGTAAAATTTAGCGTCCGAAATGCCTCTTCTTTGTAAAGGTCAGTGCGCCAAACAACTGCCACACCGCCTTTATCGGCTGCTTTGATTACAACATCTGCGTGTTTTGAGGCTTTTGAGCATTAAATTTTACAGTAAAATTCCTAAAAACCTGACACATACAAAGTTTGTCAAGGTTTTTGCCAGGCTATCAAACCACAGAGAACATTGTTTTATTTCTTTTATATAATTATTATTTTCCATCTTAAAAAAGAGAAAAGACAATAAAATTATACAAAGCGAGTATGTATACAGCTGTAGTTTAGTTTCTTTCATGAAACTGTGAATAATAACAACTTGGAGACAGCCAACCTCATTGCTCACGTCATTTTCGTGCTTCATAGCGCTATGAAAACACACATGCTGACCAATCAAAACACATATATTATTTTATGATGATGATTATAATCTACATTAATGTTGCTCAAGAACAGATACATGTTGGAAAACAATCATGGCAATTCAGACATTATTCCTTCACCACTCCAACAAAGGACTTACAATACATCTGTAGCATCAGTGTTTTTTCTTTTCTACAGAGTAAAAATTTAAAATTTTTCAACAACTGTTAAAGTACACTACAAAGGTTCTGTTGTGATATTGATTATTACAGATAGCAACCATTCTTTGAAATACAAAGTATTTCACCCTGTTACAGTAAAACTGGATCATGTTCTTTTGATGAAAGTCTCGCAAACTTCCGCTGTAACATTGATATATTGATTGACATGATGTCATCATTTTGCTCACAGTATTGGTTACTATTTGTGACAACAATCCGACAACTTCAGTGCATTTTGAGTCTGTTTAAATCAGACGTCCACAAGGTATAATTATTTGTTACCTTAGTTTTCTCAATTGAAGTCATATAACTTCAATTTATATACAGTAAACAATGGAAGATACAAAGTTCACAACTTTCACTTCAAATAGAATTTTAAACTTACTTGAGCAGGTTGCAACTTGCTCTACTCAATATCAACACTGCAGCGGAAGTTTGCAAGGTTGTCATTAAAAGAACATCAATGAATTATTAAAAATAAAACTTAACGGTTTACACAATCATATTAAATCTAGTTTATAAAACTAACATTTTGGCCACTGTTGTGGTCGCCTTCATCAGAATAAAGAAATAGAATAGATTGAGAGTTTATATGTACAGTGATATGCATAAGAATGAGTAAAAAATATGTAAGGACAATAATGGTGTTCAGGGGTAAAAGTTCTTTGTGTCTTTAAATAACCTGATCCATGTAGGACTTAATTTAAAAGAGTCATCTCTGTTAAAATTGTCATTATGTTTTTGTATTTCTACCACTTCTTTTATAATTCTAGGAAGGTATTTTTCTGTTATGGCTAATACTTTTACTTCATTAAAAACAATGTTGTGTCCTGGATTATTGTATGCATGTTCAGCAATGGCAGAGAGATTGTTTTGCCCACTGATTGTGTGCCGTTCATGCTCTTTAATTCGGCATTTGATGGTTCTACCCGTTTGCCCTAAGTAACATTTGCCACAGTCGCACTTCACTAAATAAATTCCTTCTGTTTTTACTGTACAAAATCATTGAACTCTAGGCAGTTTTTAGCTTTGCCACTAGCTACAGTAACAACTTCAAATAAAGTTTACCTCCTTCAAACCTCTCGCTATCACTGGGGCACGCTGCTTGTCGTGAGTGCATTTCAGGATGGTTATTGGAATAAATTCTTGCTATGTGTTTGAATACTTCATCATCCGGTGATTTTGAATAGCCGCTTTTCTTGTTGTTTGGTAGATCGTCAAATGGGTAATTAGCAACAAGCGATCCCCCATGAAGGTTTGCTGATAATACAAAAGGATATGTTTTTATCCAGTTCATGACCAATTCAGTCTCTTTCTGAAGAGGATTCGATGCATTATCTCGACTTTGATATTGATCTGGAAAGTTTCTGTAGTAAAAATGCAATATGCGTGAATGAGTATAATAATTAACCACAAGAAAGTATACCATACATTACCCACATGCTCTCTAAAGACGATAAAATCAACTAGCATGTACATGTATAATGATCTTATATTCATGAATCGATCTTTGGACCGAAATAATTCTTAAAAAAATATCCCGGTTTATTATATATTATGTTATACATATCCCCGTGTACTATTTTTTGCCAGTACATTAACTTTTTTTGATAAAAGAAATAAAAAATTATAATTATGACAAAACAATCTGAAAAAAATTTTCCTATAATTAGTATTGCAAAACTTTAAACAGTGTGACAAACAATTTGGCTGGTAACAGCATAATGAGACACTTGAAACCCTCTTATATGCTAGAGGTCATAAAAACAACTGATACATGTACTGTAATGTGTGTGTTGTCAGTGACCTAGCGACGTGGGATTTTTAATTCTAGCATAAGTATAAAAAACTATAGCATTGCTTGTGGGATGTGAATGTAATGATTTTCCGCGGGAAATGCACCAATGTTTTTAGGCAATACTGTAGTAGCTTACTTGAAGTCACTTAAATGGGCACTATGGTATCTTGCTTTACCTTTTAAATTTGTGGTAAAAATATTGAACCTGAATACTAGCAGCCACGGACAGCTATTTCAGCTTTTTTAGGCCTTATTAGCATGGCATTAAGGCCACACTGGTAGCTTGCCTTGCCCCTTTAATCTATACTCGACGTTTATATAATTTTATAATTATGCATGTCAAAGAGTACATTAAAATAGGCATGATTAATAGTCAAGATTGGTAGTTAGCGGAGGTGTAGATTTACCCTGGGGGGTACTCACCGGAATTTCGGGTGAGGGTGTGGTGCTGGGCCTTCACAAACCTGACCCTGTTCTAAACTAGAAATGGCTTGATTTTGATACCCTGTTCTAAACTTATAGCAAATCAAGATCTTTTCAAGTCTGTTTACATCAAAAAGCAACTAAATGGGACAATGGATAGTCTTGCTGTCTGCGTGTTCCAGGAAAAAGATAGAGAAACTGCACTGATTAGCAAATGAGTTCTAAACAGAGACCTGGCCTGTGAATCACAAAAATATTCACATACATTCAAACCAATTTTAAAAGTCTAACCAATTCTCATTCGGGAAGAATGGTTGCACCTGTACTAAACAGTTTGTAAATATTGCAGAATTTTATACCCTGTCCAAAACAAAAATTTCTGTGATTTATACACCCTGTTCTAGACTGGGTGATCTGAAAACCATACCCTGAACAGCGGCACATAACCGTATAGTCAATAAAATCAATTATATGGGAGTACCCCCGGGGAGATTTACTCCCGAACTTGGTAGTCCACAAAATAATTAAATTTAAACTTACTAAAGGCTCTCCCTCACTGAATTTTGGGAAAATGTTTATAATAAACTGGGGTATTAATAGTTTTTAAGGCGGCCTTAATTGTAGGCAATTTCAGAAATTGCACTGACGGAAGCCTGAAAAATCAACATAAATTAAATGTAGCACAAGTTTAGATATTGACTTAAAAAGATCACTTCACACAATATCAGATTCAAAAGTACAAAGTTGACTCAATAACAATAACAACATGCACGAAGCTGCCCAGGAAACACAGTACAAAGAAGTGACTCAAAAACTGGTGTGCTAAATAAATAATTTGTCAATATTACTTACACTGATTTATATAGCTTTTAATAGGCTCTATATAAACTATAGGCTAAAACACAAATGACCTAGCTGTGTATGACTCCTGTTGGCTGTCTCCAAAATGAAGACCAAAGACCAAAAAACAAAGACCTACTGAAGGCAAAATAACTGGATATAAACAGAGTCATTGTTTTTGGAGATAAAATTGATTGAAGCCATAAAAAAAAGATCTTCACTGTCAGATCTTTTCTAGAAGCAAAGTGAGGTGAGGCCAATGCAGTTGTTGTTTTTTATGTAAAATCACTTGAAATTTGGTTCAGTCTTCAATTCAGAGAAATTAAAGGCCAATCGAAATAGAGTATGTTAACTAGTAATATTTAGATTCTACAAAAAATAACTAAAGCAGCTCTATATAAAGGGGGCATGTTGTTTTTCTTATTGTAATCTGCTAAAAAAAAACAGAAAGCTCATGATAAATATATTATGGTAAAAGCAAGTTAGACACAATACGGCCCAGGCTTTGTCTCTGACCTAAGACACTCAAATTCTGATAAACAGCTTTAAATCACAGACATGACCAACTCCGCAAATGTTATGACAACTATGCTGAAAGCCATAGAAACATTCAGCACTTTGTCTCTGACCTGAGACACTCGGGTGTTGATAAACAGCTTTACATCTGAGGTAACTTTAAAAAACATACAGTAGATCAAAATTTAATGCAGATAAAGTAAGAGAGGCGGAAGGAAATAGCTCCCAAACCAAATTTAACTTTATTTAAACATTAAGCAATAAAATTGTCAGCATGTCTGCAGTAATTTTGTTGGGTTTTTTTTGCAATTTTGTATAATCTCTGGAATCTCTCACAAAACCTTGGAAGATCTTATCATCAATTAAAGCATCATTGATAAATTTTCACACACAAAGTTTGAAGTAAATTAATATTCCAGACCTTGACCTCAAAGGATCAGTTGACTATGATCTACACAATTTAGTTAATGAATCAGTGTTAACAGTTAAAAAACTATCTGTAAGTCTATTCGACAAGTTTTCTAAAACAATGTGTTAATTGTGCTTGGGTACAGTAAGTAATGACTGTTACGGTATTAAACTAAATTGCCACCTGATAGGACAGTGAAAGCAAAAGAACTCAAACTTTTTAGTTTTTTTGTTTTTTAATTTTGCTCAATATTTTTCTGATGGGACAAAAAAGTCTGCAACAAGGAGCAATGTGTGGTGTGATGGAGAAAAAAGAACAGAGGACCTTATGGAGATGTTGGGATTGAAGGAAACAGTGGTTCAGATGGCAAAGGCGAATGGAGTGAGATGATATGGGCATGTGTT
>JAOBBB020075149.1:0-13885 GCA_025331005.2 Zoanthus gigantus
ATCGACAAAGTTTGTTTGATCTATTGTTTGTGGCTCTGCATAATTAAACCTATTTAGTATTCTCTCACTTTTAGTGCAAAATTGCCAAAAAATGCCTCATTATGAAAAGAACAAAAGAATAATATTCAATTGCAAAATTTAGATCCTTTTTATACTTTTTTCATCCCGTCAACAGTCTTGGGAGAGAAATTAGGTGAACAGGAACAACATTAAAAAAAGAAAAGCCGAAAACTATTTGAAGTTTAAGAGAAGAATAAGAAAACACAGTTTTTATTGTCTTTACACCGCTGGAATGTACACCATAAAAATTATTCAGTTCGTCACGATTGTGGCTATAGCATAGCGGTAGAACAGTGGATCGGAGTGACAAAGCGCTGCAGTTCGAGTCTTGCGAGTGCGCCTATTCTAGGTACATTTTTCACCATTGTTAAATCAGCTATCTTTTTCTCTAAAACCAATCTAACGACTTACTTCAAGTTTTTTCGTAATGGAAAAAGACTATATCAATGTATCTCGATATATAACAAAGCGGTGATCGTTGGATTGACCAGGCCTTCTTATAGATCAACTATATTGCACTGTATCGTCCCAAACAACATACGGATTAAGCTGTACTAAAGAACAGAGGATACTGCTAGCTACAGTCCGGCAGTTTTCTGTGCACTCAAATTTTTTGTGTAACTCTAAATGTAATAGCATGTTAGCTTTAATTAGTTTTTTCAGATACATTTTATTTCGTCGTTTGGAAACATTTCTTTTATTTCGTTTACAAGCCCACCAGGATATAAGCTCCTCCCCCCCCTCCCCATCCGTTTATAAGCCTGCCCATAACTTTTTATGAAGGTATATAAGCCAAGGGCTTTGACGTAGGATTTTACGGTACCAAATTGAATTGATTTTCATTGACAGTGGCAGAACTAAAATAATTAAATTTGATTGAGTACTTCTCGATTTTTTGATGGAATTTTATTTGACCTTTCATTTCTACTTTGAAGCTGACAGGCTATTGAAGTTGTGCGGATTCGTCGTTGATTGGATCTAAGTTTACAATTTTTCCAAAGTGTGAACTACTATGCATACTTTCTGGTATCATCCTTGATGTCACAAAGACACAGAAAGTCTTCCACTTAAAGGGAACATCGGCTGTCCAACAAAATCAATTTCAAAAAAAAGTTTTCCTCAACCTGTATCTGCAGCAGGAGCTAAAATTTGATAATTCTCTCTATATAATTCATGCTAAGTGATCTATTTTGATCATGGAATTTCCTGCTGGCCGCCATTTTGAAATGTGACGTGTTGCGTTGTAGTGCCAGACCCCCACTAGTTCACTGCTGTTGTTTTTATCAAGAGTGGATACCGGAACTACAACGCACACACGTCACATTTCATGATGGCGGACCAAATGATCAAAACAATCGCTTGGCGTAAACTATATACAGAGAATTATCAAATTTGAGTTGCTGATGTAGACACAAGTTGAGGAAAACTCTTATTTGAGATTAATATTGTTGGACAGCCGAGGTCCCCTTTAAAAGCTAAATACTTTTCCGTGCCTAATAGCGCATGGAGGCGGCGCTTATCTCCGGTTTCCGTTGATACTGCAGCAGATCGCTGGCACTCATTTACCTACCCCGGAAGGATGGAAAGTTGAGTTAGCTTAGATGGAAAAAGAGGTCGCACAATTATTCAAATCTCGGACGGACTGGGGGTCAAAGCAAGAACCTTGTGGTTAGAAGGCAGAGATCCTACCAACTGCGCCAATCACGCCGTCATTTTCCACTTACAGGAGAGGAAATCCTGGTCAAAAATTCCACGTGTGAACCAAAGTGGTACGCTTCAGGAATCGTAATTGAGTGCAGATCAGGGTCCGGTTCTTCAAAACCCGATTAGTACTAACCCAGGGTTAAGTTTTTAATCCATGTTCCTGTTTCCTATCTTCTATAGCTTGCGTTGGGCTGGAATTTTGGAGTTAACAGGTTTCTTTATTGGTAAAACTGAACAGTATTTTGTAAGCATCACAAAGCTTTATTTAAAAAAAAATTAGCCTTTGAATTTTGTCTTAATCCAGGATTAAGTTCATCGGAGTTTTGAGGAACCCGCCCCAGAGCAAACGAATAGGAAACATCTAGTAATGTAACGGTAACCGTGAACGGGAAAAAGATCAAAAGCCTAAGTACAAATGGCAAAGACTCCAAACTTTCTTTCCCGCCTAGGCTAACTCAGCTTTCCATCCCTCCGGGGTACGTAAATGAGTACCAGCATCTGCTGGGAGCTAACCTGCGATGGATTAGTGTCCATCCAGGGGGAGTCAAAGACTCTTATCCGCTTAACACTACAAAAAACCGGAGATAAGCGCCGGCTCCATGGGCCACTAGGCTCGTAAAGGATTTAGCTTAGCTTATTTTGCTAAAACTATGTTAACAGAAAACATAATTCTCGGTAACTAGCACGATTTTGACATAAATTCTAAAAAGACTGAGGGCTGTTAGAAGCATATTATGCAACTTTTTCGTGCTCAACATGTCGTTGTTTAAGGGTTCTATTGCCGTTAAAAGAGTTTAATCCACTTTTTTCCTATGTAAAGTTAGTGTTTTTATTGAAAGTACTAAAGTATGTAAGACCGATGTCAGGTTTGTTTCATGATTCCTAATGCTTACTGTGCCCGATTTTGTAAAGCGCCTAAATGCGCATGACGTTAGGAGAACGATGAAATGTAATAGTACTTGTATAAGGAGGCCTGGTCAATCCAACATTCTCAAATTTGTTGTAAAGATACAGTCATACAATCTTCTTCTTTTACAAAATAGTTTGAAATATGTAGCTAGATTTTTTAAAACAAAAAAGATAAGTTTTTTTAACAAAGGTAAAAAAAGTGCACTGCGCAAGAGAATTCGCAATAAGCGAACTACCGACCTCGCCACACCGATCGAGCGCTCTACCACTAGGCTATGCACACGTTAATGGCTATCTTGTACAAACGTTATGGAATACTATCATTGAGTATAGAAACAAAGAAAATTTTTGTTTCTTAATCTTTTTTTAAGTGTGGACAATTTTCTGTTTTTCTTCCGCTAATATTGTTCCTGTTTTTGCTATTATCTCTCGTCCGACGGTCGTCGAGGATTGCAAAGCTAACAATAGCTCTAAAATATGGTATGTCACTTATCCGAATGGACGCCGATTCCGACAGCGCGGGATAACAGAGGTTGGACTGTAAAGTATGTCTAATCATTGGCGAGTCAATTGGTAGAGCCTTCATATCAAACTTGGAAGTCCAATGTCAAAGACATCCAATCACAGTTTCCGTCCACTGTTGAGGTAACCAATCATAGTTACAACTCCAGTGCTGAAGCCTCCAGTCACAGTTTCTGTCCACTGTTGAGGTAACCAATCATAGTTACAGCTCCAGTGCTGAGGCATCCAATCACAGTTTCCGTCCACTGCTGAGGTAACCAATCATAGTTACAGCTCCAGTGCTGAGGCCTCCAATCACAGTTTCTAGTTCACTGATGAGGTAACCAATCATAGTTACATCTTCAGTTCTGAGGCATCCAATCACAGTTTCTTGTCCACTGTTGAGGCAACCAATCATAGTTACAGCTTCAGTGCTGAGACCTCCAATCACAGTTTGCCACTCCACTGGTAAAGTATCCAATCGCATTAACAAGAACAGTGGCAAGGCCTCCAGTCTACAAGTGAGGACAAGTTTCCAATCACAAGTTGCAGTGCAGTAGCGAGGAAACAATAGACAGCTTGCTAATCGGATGCGTATGACATCACGTTTTGCCGCCAAAACCAGGTTTTAACATGGCGAAAATTTTTGTATTTCTAAGTGCTGTTGAGATTTCTAAAATAAAAAATAAAATGACAAAGTTTAAGTGTAAAACTAAAAAATGTAAACATTAAAATTATCATCATCATCATCATCACCATCATCATCATCATCATCACCATCATCATCATCATCATCACCATCATCATCATTATCATCATCACCATCATCATCATCACCATCATCATCATCATCATCATCATCACCATCATCATCATCATCATCATCATCATCACGATCACCACTAACATCAGTACTACCACCATCTTTACCCCAACTAATATTTTCACCATTACCACAGGCTTCCCAAAATTAAAATTCTACATTTTTATGCGTCTACGACTTGTTTCCAAAGTTTTTGTACAAACGACTATGTTGTACTTAGTGTTAGATACTACATAAGTAACAGCTTCCGTATTATAAGATAATGTATGGAAAATTTGTTGTCTCTCTAAAAACGTGTATATCATTACCTTGTAAACTTAAAACAAATTTTATTTACCTCTAATATGCTATTTATTTGTGTTTTGTACCGGACTTTCTGCCTTTTTGAGGCCGCTGGGTGAACATATTCGAAAAAGTGTTGCTCCCCTCATAAAAATATTAAAGGCAGCACACTTGATCGCTTCGAGATTAGATGTAACTTAACAAATCGCTCTCTTCTCGCCAAGAAATTTCCCGAATCCCAAAAAACACATCAGGTTCCTAAAAGCCTAATAAATATTGTTCCATATTAATTTGCTTTGGCGGTCAAAAGATTTTAGAAAACGGGGAAATTTTGAGTAAAGTTCAGCTGTTCGGCTTTCCCAGCTAAGGCTTGTGATATGCACTGCGACAACGGATCGTTGCACGAGAAACAAAACCACGTTTGGTCTTCGCTGTGTTCGGTTTATTTGAATTGGGTCGCGCGCAAACAACATCAAGACCACTCAAGTGTTTATAAAGAGGTTTCATCTCGAACATTTCCTCGATTTGTTAATATTAGTTCGTAAAACTAAACGGTAAACGGATCGCGTGAATACACTTCTTCCTCAGTAAAGGCTGAACTGGAAATTTAAGAAAAGATACTTTTTCTCCCGTTGATGACTTTACACCTTTTTGGTTGCATTCAGGGACACACCAATGAGTGGAAATTGCGGAAATGACTAACAATACACTCAATGCTTGCGAGTTTATATTATAAATGACTTTTGTGAAAGCAAAATACATCAAGGCCTAACTAACCTCGACTTCATGCAAATCGGTCCGGTCCGCCCGAGTGGTGCGCTATATTTCCATTCAGTGTATAATTATGGGAAATCTTGTTTTTGCGGATTTCGAGGACTTAGCATTAAACATGTCCGCTCTGGAACCACACAGCTATACTAGGTAAACTGAGTGTGGCCCCACTTGGCTCCCTTAACTATAGGAGAATCTTCGCTGACGTCATTGTTTACAATCTGCTTCATTAACATACAATTTTAGATAGCAAACTAACAAAGATGAATACGGTTTTAGTCTAAAACTTGAGAAAGCTTGTCGAACTAACAAACAGATTAAATTTTTGACAGTATGCAAGCAGTTTCTAAAAACATATCACGGTTCCAAAATACTCAAAACAGCTGAGGGCAAAACCGTTCATTAGCCATATATTCTCTGTAAAATCTCAATTAGATCACAGGAACAATCTTTAGCTTATCGCTTTCATATTTTCAGAAGAAGTTTATTTTACAAAACACTCTCAATATGCAGTCAGGCGCGTAACGTGGTCATTTTTTAGAAACCTAAGTAAACTGAGCGAAAAAATGCTGCGTTTTTTATTTCTTGTTCGAAATAGTTGTGTGAATACAAGTAAAACTAAGTTAGAACATGCTATAGCTTTTGTTTTAGTTTTAAGAATTTAATCAAAGTGGTGTTTTCATCACAAAATCTTGGTTGCGTACAAGTAAAATGTTAAAAATAGAAACAATTGCTAAAAATTTCAAAAATTTCTGGTCACTTCAAGTACGCACGTGTGTATATGCGTATAGGACGCTACGCGCCTGACAGTGCTTTAGTTCTTGTAATCTTATTAGAAACTGGCGCACATATGCTAATGAAAGGGAAGATGTAAACAAATACTAGCCTATAGAAAAAGGCAACTGTAATGGACATACCGTGCATGAACGCTGTCACATAAGAGTCTTTTTCAACCTTCTTATTAGTGAAAATAACGACAAGTGTCACTCTTGCGTCTGCTTTGGTCAGGAAATACGTACTGTTGACTCGCTGAAACAAAAAAAGAAATAATAATAAAGTATCTCTTAACTGTAGACTGCAAAACAGTCTCTTCCTTCGCAGGAAAATCCAAGCGCGTTCATCAAATAGGAAACTGGAAAAAGGATATGAACGCGCGGACGGGATCCTCATTCGCCCCATTCTTTTTCGCTCCCGTCCGCGCGTTCATTTCTTCTTCCTAGTTTCCCATTTGATGAACGCAATTGGATTTTCGATCTCCCAGCGAAGGAAGAGATTGTTTTGCAGTCTATCTTAACTGCAGATATCTTCGTAAGCAACGGGAGGGGTGTTATATTAGGACTACATGTAATGCCTTGAAAACGTCTCGTAAAGAGAAGCTGGCAAAAGTAATTGGAGTCTTTTCAGAGAAAGATGAAAAGACAGTATGTAGTTTTCTTCTACTTTTAAACTCCGGGTTTTCTTGCTTTCCAGCCAACGAAAAACATTACATTTTTTCAACTTTTATCGACAACAAAGAACACTTAATGAAGAAAATCTTTAGTCTACAGGGGCTGGTTCTTCAAAACTCCGATTAACTTACTCCTTAACTTAACAAAATTCAATGGCTAATTTTTTCAATAAGTAAAGCTTTATGATGCTTACAAAATACTGTTCAGTGTTGTAAGCCAATAAAAGAAACATGTCAACTCCGAAATTCCAACCCAAAGCAAGCTATAGAAGGTAGGAAACAGGACCATGGATTAAAAATTTAATCCTGGGTTAGCACTAATCGGGTTTTGAGAAATCGGGCCCAGATGTAATTAAGGAACGATAAA
This sequence comes from Zoanthus gigantus, assembly GCA_025331005.2. Lineage (NCBI taxonomy): Eukaryota > Metazoa > Cnidaria > Anthozoa > Zoantharia > Zoanthidae > Zoanthus > Zoanthus gigantus. The sequence goes on from JAOBBB020075149.1 coordinate 6,865, forward strand.
AATAACAACTGGAGTCAGAAAAACTACGATATCTATAAATGTGACTGAAATCTAGATAAAAAAAGTTCTACAAACTTTCAAATTCTTCAGTACGATGTGCATTTTCTGAGTAGGTTGACACTCGACCCTTTTCTTTGTAACAGTAAAAGTGCCATTTTTTCAAGCAGTATGTTCCTGGGATGAAAGTGACAATCATACAAAGGGCATGTTTGCTAGTACTTACAGGCATTATAACAGAGTTTAAGTAGCGATCCGGGTAAGAACTAGGCAGGTCAACGGAAAAGGAATGCAGAAAGGGACTAATTGCGATATTGTTAAACCGCTGATCTGATGAGAATGAGTGCTTGAATTCTGTAGTTAACGAAAGTTTACCTTTCGGAATCAAAGAGACTCTAATAAGTACCCGTAAAAAGTAGTATTAAGATTTAGTCAAAGAATGCACTTACACTGTCAAAAAAGTTAACAATTTTATCGGCTGTATTTAGATCCTGAGCACGATCCAACATTATGGAGATGATATTAGGCAAATGGTCCGTAGGACGGTCCTAAAACGTATGTAAAAAGTATCGTTAATCTTAATTGCATAACAGCACGTTTACTGTGAAAAAGCAAAGTTATGCTCACCTCGGTAAAGTGTAGGAGAATTCTTGAGCAGGTGAAAACTCTCGACTGCGTTTCGGGTTTTCACTGATCTGCTCTAGAATTCTCCCAAACCTTCGCCTCGGTTTCACCAAGCTATGAAGGCACAGAGAAAATGTTTTAATTCTTAATTGTAGATGTCGTTAGCTGTAACATCAAAATAAATATAATGTTGACGCAGATGAAACAATAAAACAGCAAAAGAAAAGCAGTTTATTCGAATCATAATTGAACAAAATTAATTTACACGTAATCGCACCGATACGAGTTCAATATGGAATTAATTAGAAGAATGCAGAACCAACATCAGGAAATTTGCGATTCGTTTCCAGGGACCTATCTTATATAATCAGCTAAATTCTGACATTAAAAATGCTGAGAGCATCTCCCTTTTTAAGACCAAGCTCAAAGCATTTTTTATGAACTAAATCTTCCTCCTTATCATACTTTCTAATTGTACTTCTGTTTGTTTTTGTTGTTGTTTGCGTGTGTATGTGTATGTGTATGTATTGTTTATTTCTTTTTAATAAAAACTCAGAATTTGTCAATCTTATTTAACCGTCTGTGAGCCAGCAATGTATCAAAAGGCAAAATAAATAAACTGAAGCTGAAACTGAGACAAAAGGTAAATGCAATGCCTTATTTACGAAATTTGGCGAGCAAGTAATGGTAACCAATGAAACATCTTATATTTTGCACCTTGATTTCAAACAAAAAATAAAGAAATGACACCGGAGTAATGAAACAAGTATCATCAAAAGTTTACTTTTCTGTATAAATAAAACAAGACGAAACATTAAATAACAAAAAATACCTTACCTGGTGAAGGCGACTGTGCATTACGCAACATTTTAATATTTTTTTGTTAGTGTATTGTCTAGAGACTACAACGAAGTACTTGCTTTGCCTCTAGTTATTCACTGATTCAGCTTCTGGAGTATATATTTGAATTATAGACCTTAGTGTCGATAAAAGTTGAGAATACTTACCTCTTCTGTGAACAATTGTTAACTATTTAAAATACATTGCGGTTTACTTAAGGGTTAGAGACCGATATGTGTGTTTTGTCGGCTACAAATAGACGCACCCGCTGGCAATACAATGAACGAGGGATTTTAGTACTGCACGAGGCGAACTCGAGTGCAGTAATGAAAATTTTGAGTTCATTGAGTGGCCAGTGCGTGCGCCAATTTGTAAACAAAACACGAATTGAAATAGTTTCTAACCTTTTTAATATTCAATCTGAATTCAATACACGTTTTATCCTCGATTTTTAACTGGTTTCAGAGCCATTTGTATGTAAAATATTCAGTTTTATCGGTAATTTTGGTTTGGCGACATAAGTGTCTACTGCGCATGTCTTTTTCGATTTTTTGTGCATTTTCGTTCCGTAATAAATAATGATGATGATAATAATAATAATAATAATAATAATAATAATAATAATTCTTTGATCTTGAAGCTTTCCTACAAGTACCTATTCATCTTCAAATAAACAAGTAGAGCAAAAAAAAAGAATACATTATTGCGCACTAATCATGTCGATTTCGAACCTATATATATTTTACAAACTTCCACATTCCTTTACAAAAACTGTAAATTTTAAATTTAAATTCACGCAGATTCATATACTATTCTTTAATGAACCTTTGTATATAATGTAGTATTTTACATATCAAACAATAGCCGCTACATACTCTTAAATATTATAGTTAGAATAATCGAATCATTTCACAAACTTTCTGAGGAAGGGCCACAACGGCTCAGAAACTTTAAGTTAAAGCTTTGTGAACACCGATCTTAACAATATATATTAGAAGTTTTACCTTTCTTAATTAAGTACCAAAATGAGAATCCCAGTTATTGGGACTGTGATGAAATTTCTCCTAGTAGTTTAATGTTGTCTACCTGTTCACTGCCTAGTAGAGGAGTTGGGATAGGTGCCTTAGATCTACCTCTGACAACTAGTTCTTTAGTTTTAGTTAAATTGATAGACATTTTGTTTTTTGTAGCACATTTCTCGATGGAATCAACCTCCTAAGGAGCAAAATCATAGTTGATGGCCCTATAGGTACTTAGGGTAATGTCGTCTGCATACTTGACTAGTAGTGTTCTAGAATTATTCATAGATCTTATGTCATTTATCATTTTCGAGAACAAAACTGGACCTTCAATTGTACCTGGTGGTACGCCTCTGTTTATGGGCAAAAAACTAGTCTTATTTCCACAAATAGCAATTCTTTGTTGTCTGCCTGTTAGAAAATCTCTTATCCAGTTATAAACATAAGAGTTAATTGGCAGTTGACTAAGTTTATAAAAAAGAATAGCATGATTAACATGATTAACATGATCAAAGGCTTTTGAAAAATCAAAAGCAACTACCCGTAAGCTTGCCCATCGAGCCATTTCACCACATATGTTGACACAACAATAGTGCCATGGTAGTATTTCTTCCCCTTCTATAAGCGAATTGATCACAATTTCGACGTTCAAACAGTCTAATAAATATGTCTGTAACTGATATAGGTCTTAATTGTTCCATTATAGAGACTGGCGATTCTTTAAGAATTGGTGTTATATTTGCTGATTTCCATTGTGACGGGACGACTTGTGACTTGATAGACAAGTTGAGAAGGTAGGGTATAGCGGGTGCTAGTTCAAGAGCAAAATCCCTCCAAAACCAATATCCAATTCCATCTGGTCCAGCTGCAGTTCTTTTCACAGTTGACAGGAAATTTAGAGTAGTGTTCTCATCGATGATGGGTACATAAGTATCATCTGTGATTGTCACGGTAGTAGGAGATTCATAGTGATAGTGTTTATATGTTGGAAATGTTCATTAATGTCATCAAGATTAAAAATATTAGACAAGGGTACCTCTTTCGATGCTCTCCCTGTAATCTGATCTACAGTTTTCCACCATTTTCTTGATGAACATTCATATTGGTTGTTTGTGTTTTTAATTGCACTAACTTGGTTTTCTATAATATCAGGTGGTCAATTCTCGGCTGAAGAGCATTAGCCTCATCAAGCATTACCCTTTTAATGAAGCCATTCCTTTTCCTCAATAGATATTTAACAAGAGGGCTGACAAACACTGGATCATTACTTGACACTTTAATTTTCTTGACAGGGAAAAATATGTCGATAGCTGGATTGATTAAAGAATAAAAGTGAGATACAGCAGAGTCAAAATTTTTACCAAATAGTTTACCTAACCAGTCAATATCCTTTAGAAAGTCAATCATGGCCAGTTTGCAGTGAGCACGAGTATCACGGAGCTCGACCAATTTCCTTGTAGCTTTCGCTGTAGTTCAAGGATTGACTATGATGCTGCTATGATCTGTATTCATCAGACTGTCCACACATTTCACTGTACTAAATTCAAACGGTGTGCTAGTAAAAAAAACATCCAATATACTGTTTCTTTTCGTAGGTTTTTTAACCAGCTGAGATAATGAGAATTGCTACATCAAAGTGTTTAGTTTAAGTTGATTTATATCGCCTGCCAAAATAACTCGGCAACCAGGGTTGTTAGTCATTAAATATTCGAGTCCGTCGGATAAATGCTCAGTAATTTCATCGGGATTATAGACTGGGTCGGGTGGATAGTAAACAACACCGGAGTAAATTACTTGAGTAGAAGTCGGCCGGATTTCTGACCATAAGCATTCAAAATTATTGTTATTAGATGGAATATCAATACGTTTAATCTTCCAGTCGTTTCTACAGGCTATAGCGACTCCACCTCTAATTCTTTTAACTTTGTCCTTCATTAGTAAACTGAAACTGTTTGGACAAATAAGATTAGCATCAAAGCGTTTGTGCAGGAATGTCTCTGAGATAAAACATAAATCGATATGTTGGCTAGATAAATCTCCTTGTAGTGATTGAATGGCTCCAGGTTTAACCGGCGAACGAGAATAAATTTAGGAATGATCCGATAAGAATGTTCCATACATAAGAGTTCTAATTTTGTTTTGAGATCTGCAGTCAGCCATGCCTGTAATTCTTGGTCGTATCACTGTAGTTATTTCATTCGTGGTTATTGTCATGTGGAACATAAATTGCTTGTGTCGAATCCCAGCTCGACAACCTCTGTTGTTTTGCAATGCCAAAAGACTTGAGCGTATTCCAAACATTCGCTGGTATGGCGGCTGCTTGCCATGTGAGGGTAGAATGTTTCGAATCTTTAGGAGCAGCGACCATGTGTAGAACGCTATGTCAGGCAATAAAATGATTAATAAAGTAATTAATAATTTTTCTGTTTCTTCCTTTTTTTTTTTTAGTTTTAAAAAACTAGGCTCAAACGAATTGAAAAGGCTCCAGAAAATTACCTAAGTTAACGGTGCTCAAAGAAGCAGTCCCAACATGTCGGCGCATAAATTAATGATATTAAAGTTGCAAGTTCTCTACTTCTTGGTTTGGTTTTACTGTGAGATTAAACCATCTTGTAGCAGCTGTATTTCAAACTAAAAAGTTTTTACGGGGAAGAACTCAAGATCTGCGGCTGGTGTTCCAGGTCCGATAAGGAATTAGGACCGGAGGTCCCTCTGTGTGTGTGGTGGGGGGCCTAATCCGCTGTGACACCGACATTTTTCAAACATGAACCAGATTTAAAAAAAACAACAACAACTACATTTGATGAATTCGACAACTTTATTGCCGCCATTATTATTTTGGAAGATTCATTTCTTTGGCCTTTAAAAAAGAGTAAAATATGAACGCCGATTCGATGAACCGTACACTTAAAATTCGTTTTTAAAACGCGAAAATATAACAAAAAAATATTTGTGCATAGTTTGTTGAGCCGTAAAAAAACTGAAAAGGATTCCGAGACACTAGTCATTACCTAAACAATATTTACAATTTTTCAAGTTTGAGAGGATCAAAAATGTTTTATCTTAACAAATAGCAACTAAGAGCATTAATTGCGATCAACTCCCACATGTACATGTTATAGTGCTTCACTCATTTCAATTCTTAAGATTTAAAGCGCAAATTTTACTCACCCCGGCCATACTTCAAAGAATTCTTTTCTAGCTTGTACAATTGTGAGAGGAGCTTATTGTTAACAATCTCTGATTCTCTGGATGCAGTCTCTGTTAGAATAACAGAAGATATACCACGATGCCAGGCTCTCAGAAGAAGCAAAGGACTTATTCCATCTACAAATGTATTCGTCAGTGTTTTGGCTTTTATTTCCTGAAAAGTTAATTTCTGTTCAGATAACATATTACTGATAATTAATTAGAGGTAGATTTTTTTCTTTCGTTACGTATTATAATTTAAAAGAGAAATTCAAAGTTATTTTTGCATGGATAATTACGTAAAACCTACCAAAAGGATTCCACCTCAAAATTATATTTCAATGATTTTCTATCACACGATCAGACAGTTATCGGGAATAACTAAAACCAATTCTTACTTCAATCAAATGGCACAAGAAAGACTGCAAGAGTAGAGTTATTCTGACGAGCTTACATTTGAAGAGATTGTAGCAGAAGAGTGGAACGAGATTCAAAGACAATTGATTGGCGCCATTCAAAAGAAACGTGTCACTTCTTTAATACCCAATTCGATACGATATGTCACAATGCAGAACAACAGAGGACTGTCTAAACTCAAAACCAAGCTACAGCCTGATTATTTCTAGAGGATGACATTGCTGGTTCCATTGGGCAGATTGAAACCGGCAGCTCTAATTATACATGAGGCGGTTGAGCCCGGTCAAAGTCGTCGCACGAAACGTTTGGAGCGAAAACTACCTTACCAATATTCAAAAGGGCGGCTGATCATTCCAATTTTTTGAGGCTTCGATGATGGTAATTTAGTTCACGTTTTTTTTTGTTGTTGCTTCATTGAGTATGTTTTTGTCTGTAGTTGCTCCTAACTCTTCATTTTTTAGATATTTCCGGCTTGACGTTCTTGGCATTCGGACATTCAGCTATTCACCAAAAAGACAAAATCTATTGAAATGATGAAAATCCAAATGGTTTTGATCTGTAAATGTTAAAATTTGAGAGTCGTGTCAATTTGCCTTCCAGACCAGAAATAGAACCCAGTACTCCGAAGCGTGGCACAGCTCCTTTAATCCTCTTGGTTAGTTTATTCGAAGTACTTAGATGGAGCACATTGTCTGCCTTGTGCTTTTTACTCGTGCCGTAAGGCAACGAGTTAAGGAATGGGCTTGTTTTTTTTTTCAGTTTTTTTATTTTTGAGTCACAAATTTGCAACGCATGCGCACATTTATTATTGAGCCCACGTGATTAGTGACCTGTTTATATTGTTTTTATTTTTTGTGTCGCGCGCGGCTTCTTTTTAACAAAGTGATGCTGCTCAGGGTTATATAAACGAAGCCGGAGTTGCTCGGTTACGCATG
>JAOBBB020075227.1:0-13885 GCA_025331005.2 Zoanthus gigantus
AATAATCCATCGCAGGTTAGCTCCCAGCAGATGCTGGTACTCATTTACCTACCCCGGAAGGATGGAAAGCTGAGTTGAATTTCCAGCCATTGTCTCTTGGCTCTATTGTTGACAGTATTAAAAGGCACCTAAAAGGGAAGGACTACGGCTATTCGTTGATTAATTGTGCAGAAATTTCTGGTTGTGGAAAAGTCCTAAAGGCAAAACAAAAAGAACTGAAAAGTTTAGGAAAAGGATACATGCCAAATGCTGTGCATTCGCTCACTGAGAGCAAAATGAATAGTTGTACAGCAAAGGCCAGCTGGGGGATGGTTCTCCTGAAACTATTAATCCCTATGCTAAATACTCTCATGGTTAAAGAATTGTCCTCACTTTGGAATGAGAGACGTGGGATACGACATGGGAATTGTGCTGAAGTTTTGTATTAGTGTGGTAAGCAGTGGGTTTTGTTTCTTGCTGAGCTTATCATTAATTGCAAGTCCTGGCTCAGAGTTCTCTTTTCTCCAAGATACCTCAGTATTTTCACTTTCTTCGTCACCAACCATATTGCTTGTTCCAATGAAGCTATCCATTTCCCTTCACTTAAATTCCTTAAGATAATGACATCACGTGATAAACTTTTAACTTGCGTCTTTTGCAAGGTCTTCGTCAGTGTTCTCTTTGTCCAAGATACCTCACTATCTTCTCCTTTCTCGTCACCAACCATATTGTTTGTTCCAGTGAAGTTAACAATTTCCCTTCACTTAAATTCCTCAATAGCCATAAAAAGAAAAAATTGTGGATAGTGAAGGCACATTGAAATTTTATCGAATGTTGTCATCTTTAGCCAGACTGTTCGTTACAGTTAGCAGCCATGGACTGCTGTTTCTTCCTTTTTGGGCCTCATCAGCATAGTATGATTGTGTTTATAGCTTAGTTGCTAAGATCACTGCATCAGCAAGGTATTGGACACAGGTTCAAATTCCATTGAAGACTAATATTTCGTTTTGATTTTTTATCAGGCCTTTTGAATGCTTACGCTTCGTAACGTTTCTTATGATCACGATACAAACCCGATGGCTAATCGTTGTACACCTTTAGGTGACATTGATGGACCCATTAAAATTGGCCTTTTGCTGTTAGAGGTTACATGACCACACCTACCTTAAATTTATTAGCTATGACAAAATGATCAGAAACGGATAGATCAGGTTAGCATTAGTTAGAAGGCAAAGTTTCAAGTCTCAACGTTAAGCACTTTAAAAATGACAGCGAATATAAAATCAAAGTTTTTCTAAGGAAATGTATGTGCAAATGGTACTTGAGAGCAAGACTTGCTCTCCAGTCATACAAATCCTTAGAAAATGTCCTATTTTCTGTTGCTTGCCATTTTTTTACATATTCGAAGTCAATAGCTGAAACTTCGCCATTTTACTAATGTCAACCTGCTCTTTCCATTTCTGAATATTATTTTGTCATAGGTGATTGATTTAAGGTAGCTGTGGTCACGTGACCCCCGGCTGCAAAAGGCCTTTTGACCAGCTTCCAGCAACTGCGGCTTTATAGCTCAGTTGGTAAGAACACTACACGGAAATCGCAAAGTAGACAGTAGCTTTTTTTGCTTCAATTTTTATGTCCTATTATTATCGTATACAATTAGTGTTATTGCTTAGTAAGCAATTGTGAATTTTTTTTTGTGCAAACTGGGCAAACGTTCAGTCAACTGGTTGTCCGAGACAATTTAATTCAGCTTTACTAGTAACTGGTGAAGTGCTTAGCCAAGAAGACGACTAGATTTTATAGATCAGTTTTATAATCTTGCAAAAACAATGCTGTCCTCAAAAATTTTAATTACTGTGTGTCTGTATGTGAGTGCTATCTGTATGGAAGCTGTACTCTGGTATTTCACAGAGAATTGTGTGATTTTTTTTATCGTGCTGAAAACGTTGGTTGCCTTTGACACAACTCGTTACGGTTTCTACACAATGTTTTAAAATGATTACAAAGAACATTTGCGACCAGTCAATTTCTCCTTGCAACAAGGATAACTTGAGTCTCACTTGTCCCGTGGATAAGTAAAAAAACAACGAAAGATAATTAACTGTGTACGTAAATTAATATTCTTGAGTGGATCAATCATGAGACAATTGTGACCTGTACATCTATGTTTAAGTACAAGATTTCAAGCGTGTGCGCATTTATTTAAGCAAACTCGTCGAAAAGATGAGATTTCAAGCAAAAGTCGTCCCCTCGACAACAAGTTTGCTGGAAAAAGTGCTTGCTTGCTTGAAATCATGTACTCAAACTCGGTTCTAAAGGTCTCTTGTAACCTCAGGACATTTGTGTCTATCTTTTTAGTCGAATGCAAAGCTGTGTTTGATTCTCCGTCTGTTCAAGCTGATGAACCTATTCTTCTACATATTTACCTTAGGTAAGTTTTCAAAAAGAGTCTTGAGTACAGTTGTTTGAAATTAGCAAGCAATTCATAAACTCATGTACCATTAGAATCGGTTCAAGGTTGTTAGGTTATGCCCGAGCACACTAAAGAACATGACAAGTGAGCTTGTTATTCGTGGCAAGTTCGATTTTTTAGGAATTAACGGTGTTTACCCCATGCCCAAAGGAAGAATTCGAGGTAGGACCTGTGACCTTGACCTTGCAGGGATGTTTATAGTCCATTTCATGTTTGGCGGCGTGGGCTGGTAGCTGTCAGGGCAACCACATTTAGAGTAAGTGGAGTTCTATCAAAGAACTGGAATTATACTATCCTTTAGAGATCTTAGCGACTTCCCTGAAATATTGTTTGTACAGAATATTATGTTTTGCATCCTAGAATATGCTATCCTCATTTTTAATTATCGCTTAGCAACATTTTATTCGTAAATCATTTCACAGTGAATATGAAAGTGTTTTGGCTTTATTCCAGAGTGTCGTGTCCTTTTCCTGTCCGCTTTTCCAAGCTTGCAGTCTCTTTTAGCAATCAGGTAATTCTAAAGTTTTTCAGTTTTATTGTATTCATGTAAGTAACCAACTCATGGCGACATGCTGCTTGGTGACAGAAAGAGTAAAACAAAACAAAACTTTGAAATTGATGATGTACTATGTGTTGCTTTGTGTGAGGGTAAAGTTTTGGATTCCAGATCCCAAACATTAGATGTTTCGGATTCCACTAACAGATAAAGTGGTTTCATAGACTTTGGATTCTAAAATCCCATGATTGAATTCTGAGATTTCCTGGCTGAATTTTGGATTCTGTTTCCTGAATTCAGGATTCTCTAGGCTCAATTTCGGATTCGGTCTTCTGAATTCTGGATTCCTTCTCCTGAATCCTAGATTTCTTCTGAATTCTGATTCCTTCTCCTAAATTCTGGATTCCTTCTCCTGAAATCTGGATTCCATTTACTGTAATCTGGATTCTTTTGACTGAGTTCCTGGTTCTGTTCACTTTACCCAGGATTCCAGTGACAAAATTCTGGAGTCCTTTGACTGAATTCTGAATTTTTTTGACAGAATCGTGTATTATCCTTACTGGATCTAGATTCCCTTGTGATTTCTAGTCCAGGATTCAATTGATTGAGTCACGGTACCCCTAACTGGATTCTGGAACTTTGAGTGAATATTGTTGATCGTTCTAGCAAGCTGTATTATTTCTCCATTTCACTAGATTTTAAGTCTTTGATTTCGAGTTCTAGACATAAAAACTCATGTATTCTTCATATTTTTGTAAGTTTTGTGAAAAATGTCAAACTTATTTTATCTTATATGTAAATAAAGGTTTACAACCAGGATTCTGTTGTTGCAAGTGGCGAAGGAGAAGGTGAAGGAGGATTGTACCTGTTACCTTCCAAAACCAAAGTGATACCTTTCCAGTTAGTCCCACAACCTGAGGATGTTGGTAAATCTCTCCAGGTTAGTGTCACTTCTAACGTATTTGTGAAAACCGTTGACCACGATAAATCAGAAATTTGAATAAAGTTTTGCACACGTTCTGATTGACAAGCGTGTCGCATGGTGTTTAAGATAATATAATAACATACGAATAGTGGTTTTCCATATAACGATTAGCTAGATGGATGCACTGTACATAAAACAATAAAGAGCGCAAGAATGATTGAGTGATGAGATGATTATCCATTAGAGTGAAGAGAGTTGGGGTCTTTGGGGATAGGAGCGTTATTGCTTATAGTATTACTCAAGTAGTTGGACCTACCTATCCATCGATCCAGCTGTCTGCAATATCTATCTACGTACCTTCGATCCGTCCATCCGTATTTCTGTCTGTCTGTCTGTCTGTCTGTCTGTCTGCTTTTAAATGTTCGAGTAATTTTCTCTCCTTTCAAACTGTGCAATGTTTTTATTCTCTCAAATCACGTGTTGTTTACAAATGTAAAAAATTAACACTACCAAGGGTTTTCAAAATGAAATTAACACTCCTACTACTATTTTGAAACGTAATATGCTGGTTTATTGACAAGTCTGTTAAAGGTTATCTTAGAAATGTTGCAAAAAAAGAAACTTAGAAACGTGACGTATCTAATTTCCATTACTACAAACTACCTTACATCGGTTTCTATTCATCTTATACTGGAAAGAAAATTTCATCTATTATCAGGATTTAAATGTTTAAGTAATTTTTTCTCCTTTCAAACTGTGCACACGTGTAAATGAGCATCTTTTCCGAGATAAAAATTCTTACATTTTCAAACATCTTAGTTCTTCCAAAAATTGTCAGGATAATTGTAAAGTATTTGCTTCAAAATTATTGATAATGCTACCTCACAGTCAACAAGAAATTAAGGAGAGCTTTCATATTGAGCGTTTGAAACCTGAACTTAACCGACAAGTTGATCACGTCAGTTTACCATTACGCGTTTAAACTTTTACCGTTATGTCAGTTATATTTTCTGTAACATTATTGGTCAGTTTGAATTTTATCTGCTTGTAATGAACATTTTATCACAAAGAATCATTGTATTGATAGTTATATATATATACACAGATTTTGTTGTTACAATTTTAATATTACACTTACTATGGCTGATGATGGTGGTTGAAACATCGAAACATGTTCCTTAAAATCAAAAGTGTGGTTGTATTTTGAAAAGCATTAATAGCGTTTGTGCTATGAAGACCATTTGGAAAAATGAAACATTTGTATTAAAATAGGGAAAAGACCGAGAAAATATAAATAAGGCTAAAACCCAACCAAGTAGCTTGCTCCACGGTCACAGATGGTAGCAATTTTAAATAGACCATATCTTCATAAGTAAGCCAATGTATTTCTTTCCAGTTCACTCATTCAAGCCTTTCTAGTTGAAACATTTCTCTTTTTAAACTTAAAGAAAAATTCCATGTGAGTCCTGAACATTGAAAGTGAAAAGGTTTTCTTTGCATTTGTTTTGGAGTTCTATGAGTGGCCGCTAAAATATTATAGCACAAAAAAAAAACATTGCTTTAAAAGAGAGTTTCACTGCTTTTTATTTTAAAACTATGTTGATGTATTCTCAGTATGAAGTTTTAAACATTCTGGTGTGGGAAAAATGAAATGCTGCAGAACAGTGCATGTGGGAGGTTGCCTATAGTTCTTACACGGACATATACATAAATTAAAGTATATTTGAGGAGCTTGCATGGTTAGGATTATTTAATAATGGATAGATGATTATGAATCAATTTGTGCAAGCATGTATGAAGTTCTACTGTAGCACATGTTAGCATAAAATGAACACAATTAAGTGACTGTGCAGTTTTAACTACTTCCTGTTATCAATGAACAAATGCAAGATATGTACGTCCATAACTTTGTGCTGAGGTTTTAACATTTGTGTGTCTTCTGTTTCTGCCAAAGGCTACTCAGCTTTTTAAGTAAATATTAATATTAATAATAAAAAAATGATAATAATAAGTAAACATTAATAACAATTAGTAATAATAATAGTAATATGTAGCAATGTTTTATATAAAATTATTATGTTTTTGTTGTATTTAGAATATTTAATACATAATTAGACTTTTTTTGTTAGTATTGTTTTTTTTTCTCTGTGAAAGTAAATGTTTGGTCAGATTTAGCTTTAATTGGCTATTTGATTACTAATAAAGAGGTCAGAAGAAAATGTGGGGTGGAGAACCTTGAACATAGATTAAGGACAATGAGGTTGAGATGGTTTGGTCATAATATTAAACTTAGGGATGAGAATAGCATACTTAGGAGAGCAGTGGAGCTGGAGGTGGAAGGTAGAAGGACCCTAGGTAGGCCAAAGAAGACATGGAATAAGGTAGTGGAAGAAGACATGAGGAAGTTAAACATCTCAGAAGATATGGCAGAGGATAGAAAACAGTGGAGGCAACTCATATCACATCCAACCCCTGCAGTGGAAAACTAGGGTTGTTAAATGAAGAAGATGATAATGATGATGACAAAGTCATTTCTCTCACTCAGGGCTCACTGGTTGCAAACTTAATTTTGGGAATCATTCTTCTTAAGAGAAGGTACAGTAAACAACTACACATTGCTGGCTGCACTTTCATTTTTATTGCTGTGAAAGGGCATGCATATGGAAGAGTTATATAATATCTGTTTTTACTCTTTATGGTGCTGCCTTTTTCCAGGGTGGGCAAAAAAAAATTGTTCTTCTCCCCGGCAGGGAATTGAACCCCAGTCTCCTGTGTGACAGGCGGGATACTAACCTCTTTACTACTGAGGAACCCCAGTTGTTAAGAAAAAAATAAAAAATAATGTGGAAATTTTTGTCAAATAATGCAGAAATAGTGCAGAAATAAAGGCTGAAAGTGCGAAAATAGTGGAGAATTTTTTGGATTGTTTTTGTAACTCAAGGAAGTGTTTTTATTCTAAAAAGTAGTGTAAAGAAGATTTTTGCAATGCATTTTACCAGTAACAAAATTTGACCTAGTTATCTAAATTCTAAATCAGTTGGGGAAACAGTTCAATAAAATATATTGTAATTTTATCTTACAGTTTTAAAGTCTGAGGTGAAATTAACTCTTAGTGTGCCATTAAAATTTTGCACACATTATCAATGATTCTCTGGAACAACAATTATATTAATCCAACGATACATTCAGAAGTTGTAAAAACATTTATTTAGTGATAAGCATCAAAAGACAATGGAATTGAGAAATCAACAGCTTGTTGGTTCAGTGTATTAATGATGATATATACATCTCTAATAGCTTAATGCACTTTACATAATTACAAAATTATAAAATATTAAAAATTTGCCTGCTACCTAATTGAGATTCATAGAGGGGAATTTGTCAGTGAATAAGTGATGGTGTTTGTGATGGTGGTGCTGGTGGTAATTTTGGTGGTTGTAGTGGTAGTGATGGTAATGTTGTTAATAGTGATGTGGTGGTAGTAATGTTGGCAATGGTGGTGATGGTAATGTCATTGGTGGTGGTAATTTTAGTGGTTCTAGTGGTGGTGGTGACAATGTTGGCAGTGGTGGTGTGTTGGTGGTAGTTTTATTTGTTGTTGTGGTGATGGTAATAATGTTGGTGGTGGTGGTGGTGGGAATGGTAGGTTGTTACCCTGCTAGCGTAATGATTCATTTTAATTTAGTTCATGCAAAAATTACACTGTATGAAACTCCGACCTAGTTTAACTTTCTTCTTGCAGCTACAAGCTGTCTAAATATTTCTCTGTTGGGATGATCACTGTTGGCATAGCAACTTGCACAATTGCATCTTCCAAATCTGTGGTAAGTTTGAAACTATTTTAAGTTTGGTTTTGTTTTAGTGCTGAAAATTCATCAAATTAATAAATTTAAATATTTCAAAATTGAAACTTCATAGTTTTTCTGTCTTACTAAATATACAGTATGCCAACTTCCGTTTTAAACAGGGGGTGTTTAAAAGCAATGTTTATTAGAAATTTCTGATTTTTTACTATTTTCTATTCTTCTTTGTTTATTTTGTGGTGTCTCATTGGGAGAGGGTGTGTTGTGTGAGGTGGCGGAGGTGAGAGTTGGGGGGCGACGGCCAGTGGGAAGGCCTAGGAAAAAGTGGAGTGTGTGATGGAGCATATGAATTTGTTGGGAGTGGAGGAGCGTGTGGTGCAGGATTGAAAGATGCGGAAAGCAATCGTTGCCCTTCCAACTCCATCCTAGATCGGAAAATACGAACGTTAAATGCAAATAATGATGATGATGATGATGATGATGATGATGATGATGATGATGATGGTGATGGTTTGTTTTAAATGGTTGTCCAACTCCATCCTAGATGGGAACATATGGAAGTTAAATGAAAATAATGATGATGATGATGATGATGGTTTGTTTTAAGTGGTTGTCCAACTCCATCCTAGATGGGAACATATAGAAGTTAAATGAAAATAATGATGATAATGATGATGATGATGGTTTGTTTTAAGAGGTTGATCAAGTCCATCCTAGATGAGAAAATACGGGTGTTAAATAAAAATAATGATGATGACGGTGATGATGGTTTGTTTTAAGTTGTTGTCCAACCCTATCCTAGATGGGAAAATACAGAAGTTAAATAAAAATGATGATGATGCATCTCCTTGTCTCCCTAAATGCTCCTTAAACTTCAACCTGATCCCTCTTCCACATTCAAACACAGTTCTAAATATATGTATTGAGAGGAAAACGATTGCCCATTATGGAGTCAAGCAGGCCTACAGTCATCTTTCACCCATCCAAAAGTTCTCTACAACCCCAAATGTTGACTGAGATATATCTAGATCTTTATCTGACTTAAAGGATTTTTCCCTAAGTTTTGCTGTTTTCTTCTCATCCTGATAATTAACTCAAGTCAGAGAAGGCCTTTGCTAAATCACCCATGCAAGATCTCCCCTTTGAACTAAAATAACATCTGGTAAAGTATCAGGGTTTCTGTCAATTATTGAGTGTTTACTGTGTCATTTCTATTTTATAGCAAGGCACAAAGGGTGCCACAGGGAACTTGTATGTTGATTATCTGTGGTGGTGTGTAGGTAAGCATTGGAATTCATTTCTGTTACAATTATGACATACATTATGAAACACCCTCAGAGTTATTTTAATTTGCAGTTTGAGTAATATTATTATTTTCAGTTTGTAAGTAATTGCTTACACAGGGTTCAAAATAACGTTCAGAAAATCTGCGCTATTTTGTAGGCTGTTTATGCAGTTCAAAAGTATGCCGATGAACACTGTTCATAACTTTGTTGCTTAAAACTGCAGAACGAATTCTATCTCAGTTCTTTTTAGGGCAGTAAAACATTCTTTTTGAAAATGCAAGGGGTTTTAAAACCAACTTCTACAAAATAGGGAATGAATATTTCACCTAACTAGTACAATAATTTTATAGGAAGAAAGTTGCTAATAAACTCTTCTTGAACTATGTGGAGGATATATATAAATCGCCAGTAAGGTCTAATATTAGCCGGCTATCACTGGAAGCTGATAGCTATTTTGAACCCTGTGGACCCTGTTACACGTAGAGAAATCAAGAACTTGTAACTAGCCTTGTTAATGTTTTAAGTATTAGTGCGGGTATTAGCTGAACTTCTTCCATCATCGCGTAAACATTAATATTTTTTTCTAATTTTTCCAGTTTAACACAAGGGTTCTATATCTTGTTTCAGCTCAGTAGTTGTAAGCTTAGCTCTGTGTAATATCAACTCTTTGTCTGTTGAGATAAACGTTGGCTAATTACTTGCTATTTTGAATTTAGGTATTGCAATGTTAGTGACTGCATTGCTTCTTTCAGCATTACTTGGAATCTATCAGGTAACTGGCAACCACTGGTTATCACTTAGGGATAATGGGTGCCAGGGAGCCATTTACATATTTTAGTGAAGAAGGGAGGGTGGGAAAGAAGTCCTGGGGGGGGAGGGGGGAGTCGAAATGACAATATTATTTTATTATATTTGTTTAACATTTTTTAGTTGAAAGTTGCTAGAGAGTGTAATCGACACAAGTATTGTATTTATTTTTGAAAATATGGTGAATATGTTAATGTTACGTTTTGATTTTGGATCTTTTTAGGAAACATTATACACACAACATGGTAAACACCCAAGAGAGGCCATGTTTTATGCGGTGAGTCTAATTTAATTGGCCTTTGTGCCAAAAATTGTTTAAGTTTGGTAAGAGCTAAATTAGATGTGCTCCAACATGGATTGGGACTGGACGATGTACTAAAACTAATACGGAGCCAGCTGGGTTGTGGGTGTTTTGACTACATTGGCGAGGGCAGCGTGTTTGAGCAACTATTACTTAAAGTTGACCACAGGGTTAGCTTTGCCAAAAGAGCGGAGCCATAATGCCATCGAATCGTGTAGTCACCTACACAGGAAGCCCAAACATGTTTTCCTGCATTTTGCGAAAGATATTATGTATTAACATTTAACTGTTGAAGCTATAAAACAATTTATCCAACTTTACAAACGCGGATATTGGACTATTTTCATGAGACGCAAGTAATAGATAATCTGTGCACTCTTTGCTACATGAAAATACAGTCACTTTATTTGACTTATACTAAACACAATTATCATTTCATTGAACAAAATTCAAATTCACCAAAGCAAATTATTTTTTTAGCTTGTTTACAGGAGACATAGGCGCAGTTTGAGCTTCTTTTATGTTTAATAATGTAGTTTTCATTAAAGGTTTTGTTTTTTAGGATATCTAGAAATAGCGTTAATTTCTAAGGTGAATGTTGGGTGTTTTGATTTAAACGTTCAATACGTCATTGGTAAGGGCGGCTTTGAGTAACTGCGAAGGTTAACCACAGGGTTCAAGCATTCAAAACCTAGTTTTGCCGAACTTTGAATATTGGTGTGATCTTCATTCCCGCTGAAGTTGATTCAACTTTTCATTCTTACAAGGTGGTTAAAAGGAGTGACGGCTTCTGCTGGGAGCTAACTTGAAAACCACATTTAACGGCCGCTTCTTTGGGGCTTTAGACCTGCATTGAACTTAGTTCTATAGGTCCTACCGCTATGAGTATTATCGTGTGTGAATAAATGAAGTATCTTTGATTCTAATTTGTTCCCAGCATGCACTTCCACTTCCAATCTTCCTGGTGTTCGCACGTGACATATACAGCCATGTAGTAATATTTAGCAATTCAGGTGAGAAACAAGAAATGTTGTGTTTTTTTTGTAGCTTGAATGGCTATCGAGCTCTGTAAATTGACAGCCTAAAATAAAATAGAATAGCTTAAACTGTGCGTCGATAAAAAGACAGATTTTAGGGGTTTCTGAAAATAATTGTGCATAATGGCACACAACAACTAAACTTAAAAACTTCGGCTGTATTCAAAATGGCTGCTCGGGGTACACCTGTGCATAGTTTAGAACCCAGGCTACCTCTCTTTTTTAAAGAGAGCCTTTTGGAAATGAGAAAATACTTGAAAAGCAGAGAGAACTCAATTCCTCGTTTTCTCTCAACAGTTGTTTTTTCGTCATTTCTCGCATGTTTTATTACAGTACGGAGCACGGATGAGGCTTTTCAATTTGTTGTTTGTTTTAAAAAACACACACCACAGGTAGCCCAAGCTCACAATGAGTAATATATTTACCATAATAGTAATTTAGTATAGAAGAGAAAATATATAGGGTTTAAAATGTACGATATTTTTTTGTTTAAATCCAAATAAAGATTAAGAAAAATACTCATCGTGTCTTCTTGATGTTCTCAGTAATTCCCTGACCCAGTTTTAGCAAATTCCGTTGGAGTTTATTTGACTTAAGTTAGCCAGTATACGTCTACGAGAACAAATGAATTTTCCTCACAATTCAAATCAAATGTCCATCGTCCCTAATGAAGTTTGAACAGACACTGAAAGTAACACTAGCAATTTATATAACCTTGAAATAAAGTACAACACATTTTAAATTGCTGATAGTGCTCAATATTAGCCATTCCAAGGAGTTGTATCTGTACATATGTGGGCGCAAAAATCTTTCAACCGCATTCTCTCTCGCTTAAACGTCACAGCTTTAGCTCCGCTCCGCATTCGCACGTTCATTGCTCGGGGACACTTAGGGGTCGTCAACAAATCAAAAAAATTTTTAATAGCGTCCAATGGACGTTATCCTGAAACCTCCTCCCCCCTCCCCGCATAACGTTCATATGCATTCCATACTTTTCTTTTTATTGCTAAAAGTCGAGCTACTGTATTAACCAGTATCGCACAGTCGCAAAATCACCCTGAAAATATATACAGTATGTCCCATATACCTGACGTGACAATGCACACAGAAAAGCAGATTTGAATGTGATTGCAGTTGTGTCTCGGTCGTGATTGTCATATAGGAGCTGGAGTTTATGTTAGCAATAAAAAACATTTGCCCTATTTGTTGTATTTTAAAATACGTAGCGGGAGTATAAAGTAGCACGTAATCGTAAAACACGCAAGTAGTCGATCTATTTATATAGATGCTGACACATAAAGTATTTGACAGTTGACGTCACGCTGTACTTGATGACCACGTGTAGATTGCACCACAGCTAATTCATCTGCAAGTGGTAACATGGACTGAAATACAGCATTGTTTATTGATTTAAGATGATGAAGCACGGCCAGTAGATGGCAAGGATGTTAATTACGAACCAAGATAGAAACTATCGCTGTTCTTAGTCCGCGTCATAATTAAGAGGTGAACTTTCTCGTATAAATGATTTCGCGTGAACTATAAGTGCACATGTATCAAGATGTTCGCGTCTTCTGTAAGACGCGAACGTATAAAAAATGGTACAGTTCGCGTCCTATTTAAGGCGCGTGTTCGCTGATACGCGTCTTATTTTTTCCCGCATAAATGGCCCTATTGAGTCCATTCTCAAGTCGTCTTGAATTTATATATAAATTCTACAGCAACCTCATCATCGTCGAAGCTTTTTGAAAAGTGAAAATAACTTAACATAGTTTCATTTGCACGTGACCAACAAGCTCATTATTCGCTGCCAAATTCACCCAAATTACATTTTTCACCATTATCTTTGGTTTTCTTGCGATTAAGTTTCTCTTGAAAAGTAAGGGCCCATACTGATTTGTAAACTATGATGACAACGAATGATTGATGATTGTATCTTAACGTTTTGCTATTACCGTTTATTGTTTGTTTCAAAAAAATTCTACACATAGGTAAATGACGGTAATAAAAGGTAAATAACTGATAAATGCCCAGCCTTGAATATGTTCCTCCTAACAACTTCCAAAAATTTTAAAAAAGCCAAGGGGGTTTCTCAAAAAAATACAGTTACTTGCTTTTTAGCTCTCTTAATCTGTTTAGGTTTTATAAAAATTAACAGCATCACAAATACATGTTTATTAAGTATTGATTGTCAAATTTAACCTTATTCGGTTTTTCTTTATCTTTAGAGCCTCTGGTTGTTGCCAGTTATTGCACAGGTATACCGAAGCTGTGGGTTTATCTTGGTGGCAATATCCTCACTCAATATGTTTGCATCAGAAGTGTGTATGTGCTGACGTCAGAATGCACGTCACTGACTGTGACACTTGTTATAACACTACGGAAGTTCTTTAACCTTTTGTTTTCAATCTTTTTCTTCTCAAATCCGTTCACACTGTACCACTGGATTGGAACCGTGCTTGTTTTTGGCGGAACTCTTGTCTTTGTCGAGTTTTTCACCAAAGTTAAAGAAGCCTTTGCACCCAAGAAAGAAGAAAAGATGGAATAAGTGCCAAGTGGGGTTTTGGTAATTTGCTGTTCATAAAGATATTTGCAACTGATTTGTCGTCCTCAGGCATTACTTTGCTCCATCTATTCAGACGATTCTTCCAAATTCTTTAAACATTGGTTGGACAATTCAGTAACACGAGTGACATGCTATTGTACTTTTCACAACATCTTGGAGTACCAGCTCGCCCAGAGAATGTACGTACGCCAAATGCCCAATCAAACAGTGTC
>JAOBBB020075301.1:0-13885 GCA_025331005.2 Zoanthus gigantus
AGTTCCTTTCATTGTTATACATGTATCTGAATAGGGGTATATTTATTTGAAGCTAGTCACTATTCCCCACTGTATCCCTAAAAACGTTTCTTTTAGTCTCAAAATGCACCAATAATTTTGTGTCTTAATTTCTAAAATTTTTCTCCATTTGGCACCCCCCTCCCAAACCCTCCGCCCACTCGGTCGCTCCGCTCCCTCGTCAATTCTGCCCCACCACTCTTATTTACCTTCCTACGCCTATGCGCGGTAACGCTACAGAACTATGTATTCCACCAAGTTCATGTAAGATTCTTCTAATCTTAAAATAAACATGAAACCATAGAAATGATTTCACCTGTTTGGGTAACCCATCATCAAACAACATCTTCGAACTTACCCACAACCCATGGTCGCACACCAAACAGCAAAGTTTAATTGCTGTGGCCAATATTTCATACCTGGAGAATTCAACCATCTATGAGATTCTTTACCATTGTGATGAGTTAACTTTGTATCTACAAAGATAGTTCTAAACTTCATCTTGAAAGAATCTTTCGGTGTCACAAAGATTTCAAGGTTGGAGAACTCAAAGGTTTGAGGTTTATCTGCATGACCTAGCGCTGGAACAGGTAACATTGGTTTTGGATTCAATAATAATTCTTGAGGGAAATTTGAAAGATTTGTAATTACATAATGATGTATGACAGCATGATGGATCACAGCAGGATGACCAATAGCTTTTTTAATCTCATCCGTATAATAATAATTATTAGACCCTTTTCTATCAAAAACTTGTATCAAACCATCATTCTTAGATTTGAAATACACAGCATCATCCAAATCTGTGTGGGAAAATTGAGATAAGTCAACATGAGGATAACGTTCTTGAAATTTCTTCCACGCACTCATCTTTGAAAGGTAAGAAACAATACTTTAAGCCTCATTTCATGGAACATGAAATGAGTTACAAAGTGCCTTTTAGATCCTCATCAGGTTGGATTTGCTGCAAGCACGTTTCTCTCTATTCAATAATCAGGGTTGTAGGCAGGTGGCATGTCAATGGTGGATGGATAGCCACCCACAACAAACGTGTAACAATTACAATTTATGAGGGCTTTCCTCCCTCTTGATTTAGAAGTTTTTTCATCAGTTCATCACGGATTTCCTTTTTGATTTTCTCAGTATCAGGTTGTTCACTCTTCCCTGGTTGTGAAGGTTGCTTCCTATATTTCTGTCTAATTGAATTTCTCATACTATGATACTTATCAATCTCACTCTTCACAAGAAGAAATTCTTCATGACTAATCTTCTCATCTATGAGAGCTTTAGAAACATTATCTTTGATCGT
The DNA here is from genome assembly GCA_025331005.2 of Zoanthus gigantus. Lineage (NCBI taxonomy): Eukaryota > Metazoa > Cnidaria > Anthozoa > Zoantharia > Zoanthidae > Zoanthus > Zoanthus gigantus. The sequence goes on from JAOBBB020075301.1 coordinate 1,328, forward strand.
ATTCAATTTTGCACGGCAGAATGACACAGTGATCTCATGCTTGTTCACATTCTTGGAAATTATCTTTGGCCAACTACCTGAAATCACACTCGCGATAGCGCAAAAACCTCCGAGAGCACCAAGGCTCACCGACACAGGAAGCCCCACTCCAGTGATTCCTTTGCCAAGACCGCCCGCACTCAAAGCCACAGATAAGGTACCACTTGCAGTTGCTATGCTTAAAAAGAGACTCCTTGTACGTTTATATTTCTTGTCAATATTTAAGCGAATAGCGAGTTCTCTTTCAAGGTAAGCTAACGACTCTGAATATTGTTTCAGTCTGAAATTCTCACCTGTAGGTAATTCTGGATATATTTTATTATAGTCAACCATCGTTGTTTCATACAATTATGAAACTTTTAAGGTGATTACAAATGAGACCATACCAAAGGATGGAACGCTTCCATCCATGTTGACGATAGATAGCTCAAAGTCATTAAAAAAGGAACGTTGATGTGATCTCATTCGTAACACTGGATAATGTTGTGAGGGTACCACAGCCAATAAATGAGAATTGTCTAGGTTCAACAATATTATCATACCAGGTCTGCTTCCCTACAAAATCACAATACACTAAAAAATTTTGTCCATCAGAATTCTTCCATAACAAAGGGTAAGGTTTACCCCTTTAAATAATTTCTGGCACGCCAAATTCGGTGTATAGACCTTTAGTCAGACGGAGTTTATCTTTTGATTTAAAATACTAATTACCATCAACTTTTATAATGTTAAACCGTTTATTCAACATCTTGAAAAGATCTTCCGTTTCCTAAATGGGACAATCATCTGGCACGTTGAAACGAATAAGTTCTGTCTCTGACCCATCATCTTCTACTTTGAAAATATGTTGAGGCATATTCTGTTTATTCACAAAAGTTTTTCTAACACGAACAAAGTCAATGACTTGTATCTCCCGCACATTATCATTCAGAGATGGATACAAATGAACCGAGGTTTTAGGTTCAGTGATTTTCAACGTCAAAATAATCATTTTTATCTACTAACTTCGTCTCCTTTTAAATTGTTCTACAACATATAATACAAATGCTACTATCAATAACCAAGCATGTTTCCCTAGAAAACTCACCACCTCCCCTGCTGTTTTAAAGATAAAGCTTGCAATAGCACCCACCATCCCATGTAAGATTTCTCCAACCTTTTTATTAACATCTTTCAAGTCATTACCTAGCCCTTTACCCAAAGTAGTTAATCCTTTCTTCAGATTAGATATAATAGCACCAATGACAACAGAGACTGCAGTTATAACAGCAACCGCAGTGAAACCATGCTTTCTGAATATTTCTTTGATCCTATCTTTCAAAGACATATTCTCGTATCCTTTCATTTTCCGCTTCCAACCTTTCAATTTCACCTTGAACTCTTTGAATTTCACCCGCTCTTTCAGGTGCATTTCTTCGTAAAGTATCAATCTGTCTTTCTAACCTTTCTATAGTTCTACGTAAACCCTCAACCTGTTTTTCAGCTGTGATTCTACGTTGGTTCGCACTTTCTCCATCTCATTGCAACTGTTCGATCTCTGCCCTTCCGTTGGCAAGTTGACGAGCAAGTTCTGCTCTTTGATCTTCACCTGCATTTCTAAGATCAATCTCAAGCTGTGTATTTCTTTCAATGACTTTTCTAAAATGGGCCTCTCTTTGAGCCGCAGTTTCACGCACCTTCGCAAGTTCTTTGATTACTAAATCTAACCATAATTGTAAATTAACATTCTCTTGCTGTGCTTCATCATACTCTTTATTTTTTTCCAAAGCTCTTTAAAGTATCATCTAATGATTTCATAACTTCATCATTCTCATCGAGGACTTCTACAGCCATAGGACCAAGAGCATTCAAAAGAGTATTTCTTGGAGTGCCTCCTTTTCTATTATTACCTATTGAACCATCATCTTCTAGTGGATATCTTGCTGCATTCTTTCTATTCAAAAGATGTATCACCGCTCGACCGAGTTCATCTTTGCTAGCAGTTATTATGGAAGAGTTAGCTTCAATGGGATATTTACTCAACACATTATTCCAAGGTTCATCTTTAAAGTAGAACTTTTCATTTATACCAATGAGCTAGAAATGTGCACTCTAAATTATATTAATTAATTTCATATCCATGAGTTGGCCTTAACATTACTTTGATTATCAACAATTTAATATTTTATTTAAAAGAAACAAAAACTAAACATTAACTATTAAAAACATGAATTCAAAGCTAAACTGCTACCATTAGAATACCGTAGGGAACTCAGAGACATTCTTCTTTTTCACAAGTTCACACCTGGTACCATGCCAACTAGTTGTAGTAACCTTTTTCAGTCCTGCCACAAGTGTTAATGCAACACGCAATTTTGACCAAAATAATTTTAAGATAAAGTTAGACCATAAACAGAACTATTTTAGATACTCCTTTTTTTCATGAGTTGTTAAGGTATGGAATAATTTGCCCAAGAACTTTAAAAACTGTAAAATATAAAACTCTAAAAAAGTTGCTTTTAGATCACTATCAAATGTAAGTATTTTGCCATTTTACTCACTGCCATAATTAACTTAATTAATTAATTTTAATTAATAATTTAAGTTTCTTCATACATTTTCCAGTTCTACTTTGTCTTCTATCGTGTAATATTTGCACATAGTCAGTGTCATGTATTTTTTATAATTTAACTATATATTTGAATGGACTTATTGTTTACTGTACATAGCAGTTATATATTATTTCCTATGGTTTTATTTAAAGGTGGTAGTTGTCAATTGGGACTTTGTCCTGTTACTACTTCCTGTCACGCCTCATTGTTTTGATTTTTGACTCTGCATTTTATTATCATGTTATATGTATGAGAGACGAATCTGAATAAATAAAAAAAATAAATAAATAAATACCTAAGCCTTACCTAGACATTGTCCAACTTTCCATTTTTGCCCTGGGCAGTCTCCATGGAGGGTCATTGAAGTGACACTTTTGCTACTGCACACTTTGTTTGGATCACACCAACTACACTAGAAAATAAAACTAAGATGTTAAGGTCTGAAATAATTATTGCAGCACCCAATGACTACAGAATAAAACTTTGCCACTATATAAAGTACTATTATTTTATATCCTGAAAAGAGAGCAAGCATTATAAATAAAACTTTACAACATGACAATGTTTTATAACAAGATACAGTTAAAACAAAAGAAAAAATTTAATTATTCAATCACTTCAAAAGAAAGCATATCAAATCCAAGCCAAATACTTCACCAATAAACAGTTTTTCACTTGTAAAAACTTGAAGAACTTTCTACACTATAGAAACAGAAGTTAGTCCTTTGTCTTCATTTAGACAAAGAACAAAATGTCTGAAACAAAACTTAATACTTTATCTGCAACTTACTGTTTCTTTAGAAACACTATGTACACAGCTTTTAATCATCAGTCTTGAGTTCAAAAGAAAAATATTCAAATTGTTCCTTGGGCTGAACACTCAAAATTTGTTGAATTTTTATGTGGCTACTGTTGCAGAGCAAAAGTAGACACTGCCATCACCTATGTAAGTAGTGTAAGTAGCGTAAGTAGTGTAAGTAAGTAAGAATCGAAAGTGTTCATCGTAAGTCTGATTGTTTCTCGAAGAAAGTTGGTAAATCATTTATTTTTGCTGCCACATGCAGCGATGTGTAGAAAATCTCACTCAAGCCTGGTTTTTGTCTTACATGTCCTGAGGGCAATTCATATTTTTGAGTTGACACGTAAATTACAGACTGACAATTTAATAAAATTAAAAATATTTAGTTATTTCACATTGTTTAGATTTTTCGTTTATGGATATAAACTTGTTTAAAGTATCACAAACTTACAGCTGTTTTGTTTTACAGAAAATCAAACAGAATTGTGGAAAAAAACATTGGTTCGAATATGTTTCCATATGTATTAACAAGCTTTTGCATTTATTTACATTTCTATTTGCAGTAGCTACATGCATTAGACAAGTGCTTATTTTTTATGATGCCCCAATAAATAGCCCATCTATAGTAATCAAGCCTTTCCCTGAGAGGCACGCGATCACACATGCACGTCTCCACACATGTGTAAATGCCTTGAGGAAAGCGATTTATCGAAGATGTTGACTTGCTTAAAAACAGTGTTTCAAACAATCACCATTTCAAGAACGATATGGCTCTTCCAATAAAAGATTTTTAAAATAAAAAAAAAATCAAAACAATCACATTCAGTTGTGGAAGAGGTGAACACAGTACATTAACGAAACTATTTGATTTGAATCAAACTAGTTGTTAATTGACAAACGATCAAACTAACTTGATTTGTATTTTGATAATTAAGATAACGAGATATTTATGTCTAGTTGAGTGTAGAAACATCTTTTCAAAACTGAATCAGGCCAAAGTGAAACATTTGAGTATTTTCATATGTTAACTTAAACAGTTTTAATCAACAGTGAGTTGGATATTAAACATTTACAAATAAAAACTAGCGATAACAGTCTGACGTTTCAGTGACTTCCTGGAACCATTGTCAAGGAAAAAATAATTATATAATAAAATATTTATGCAATTGTAAAAGTAAGTCAGAAATGACAAACAAAAATCGGCATAAGTGCCAGGAAGTCATTAAATTGTCTAGTTTTTATTTGTAAATGTTTAAACAGTTTTAATTAAGAAATAAAACAAGTTCTCTGTGCCTTCATAACCTGATGAAAACCAAGGCAAACATATGGGAGAATTTGAGAGCAGATCAGTGAAAACCCGAGATGCAGTCGAGGGTTTTCATCTGCTCGAGAATTCTCACAAATTTTGCAGAGTTTTTCACCAGGCTATGAAGACACAGAGAGCATGTTTTATTTCTTTTATAAAATTATTTTTCGTCTTAACAAAGAGAATGATCATATACGAATCATGTAACTATGTATAAGTAATATAATTTATAAATTTAAAAAAACTGATGTTTCAGACTGTAGTTCTTCATCTGCATTCACTCTGACGAAGGACTATAGTCCGAAACATCAGTTTTTTTAAAATTCATTCACTACGGTGTAAAACTTATAAATTATATTACTTGTAAAACTGTTTCAGTCTTTAGAAACACCGACGCAGCATTCCATTTATGACATGTATGTATAGTTTAATTTCTTCCATAAAACTGTAAATTCTCACAACTTGAGGACAGCCATTCATATTGCTCATATAATTTTTGTGCATCATACAGTAGCACTATGAAAACACACTTGTAGACCAATCAAAATGCCAATAATATCCGAACTATTAATTATGTCTTTCTGAACAAATATTCATTTGTTTTGTTAAGTTGTAAACTTAAAAATGATTGAACATTCACAAAAACACTAAAAGTATAGCAAATGTTCAGTTCATACTTAGTCTGGAAATATTTTACTTGAATTTAAATCTCCTTGCAGTCAATTTTTCACCCTGATGCTATAAAATGACAAGATCGTCTGACTGTACTGTTTTGAAGGTTTGAAGTAAATTTATTAATAATAATAAAGTAAACAACTTTTAAAGCAATTTTTGTTTCTAAATCATTTTTTAGTGTCAATGATAAGGCTCAACTTATTTTTATCAATGAAAAGTTATCTAAAATGTAAGTTTGGCTTATACACAGGGATTTATGAAAATGTTTATCCATCCAGTGTATAAAATGTTATAAAAAGATAATTAAAAATAAATTGCTTACTGGAAATATGAAAAAAATTTTGCAACATTTACAACATTGCGGCCATAGTCTACAGCCTTCATCAGGTTACTGATTGTCATGTGACCTAACTTGGTCGTGTGACAGGTGGCAAGGAAGTTGGCTGAGGGCCTGGTCCCAGGTGGATGAAAGGTTATACTATAGCCCTCCCTTCCGATTGAGAGAGGGCTTTTCCACCCTCTCCCATAAAGCTTCTTTTATGCCCCTTTGTACCCAGTCCTCCTCCCGGTCTAAGATTACCACATCATCCATGTTGAGTGTGTGACCGGTCTCTAAATGGTGTAGATATACCACCAAGGTCTGGGCCGGGGAACTGTTGTTGGGGTGTTGATGTTGTCTCATCCGGGCTTTGAGTGACTGGGTGGTCTCACCAACATACAGTAGGTCTCATTACATTGGCCTGAACCACAGGGGATCCCATAAACAAAATTTGATTTTTTCTACCTTGGAGTTCTGTCCTTTAGCCTGACCAGCTTATCTTGCAGTTTTTCTATGCACTTAAAGATCATATTTATTGAGTGGGTTTTGAGAGAGTTTTTATTCACTCCGGGACCCCAGCCACATACGGGATCGTGACTGAGACTCTAACCGTCCTTCTATGTTCTGTTGTACCTGCTTCTGGTTCCAGTCGTTTTCTAGAGGCTTTTCAGAAGGCCCAACCAGGATACCCACATTTTCGCAAAGACTGTTTAATGTGATCTCTCTCTTTCTGAACCAAGTTGGGGTCACTAATGATGGTATCACCACGATGAAACAAGGTGCACATCACCCCAAGCTTGTGAACTAGAGGATGATTGGTATCGAACCTGAGGTAATGGTCTGTGTGAGTTGGTTTGTGGTTAACCTCAGTTTTCAGGGACCCATTCTCTTGGATAGAAACCAAACAGTCCAAGAATGCCATATTGTTGTCCATACAGGCCTCCTGGGTAAACTAAATGTTTGGGTCCTTGTTGTTGATGAACCTGAAAAAATCCTCCCTGGCTCTCTTGTCCAAAATCACAAATGTGTCATCTACAAAATGGAACCACAACTTTGGCTTGATACCTCCATATTCCTCAAAGACACATGTCTCAAAAGCTTCCATATAGAGGTTTGCAACAATAGGTGAGAGCGGTGATCCCACTGCACAACCCGAGATTTGTTTGTAAAATAATCCCTCGTATGAAAAATATGTGGTGGTTAAACAGAGTTCTGTGATTTCAAGAATTTGATCTATACTGAGATTTGTGTGATCAGGAAGACAGTGTGGGATCATCGGTCAACTGTTGTCGTATTATGTTCACTGTGAAATTAGCAGGAATGCTAGTAAACTGAGCCAATACATCATAAGAGGTTAATATCTCCGAGTCATACAGCCTGATATTCTTGTTCTTATCAACAAATTCCGTAGTGTTGCAAACATAATGAGGTGACTGTCCAACCAATGGGCGTAAGATACCAGTGGCAAATTTAGCTAGACGGTAAGTGATGGAGCCAATACAGCTCACGATTGGTCGAAAAAGGATCAGTTTTGGTCTGTGGATTTTCGGCAAACCATAAAACGCCGGAATCGTCGATTCTGAGGGTGGATCCAATTTTCTTTTCAACATCACATTGATAATGTTGTTTTCAAACAAGTTCTTAATTAAGTTAAACACTTTTTTTCTGTATCCACTTGTGGGGTTTTGGCCATTACATTTGTACGTAGAGTCATCTGTGAGAAGCTCTTTGCATTTCTCATTGTAGTCGCTTTTGTTGAGGACAACCACACACCTCTCTTTGTCTGCTGGGACAATGGAAAGATAGTTATCTTTCATAAGGTCAGACAAAGCTTTCTTTTTTTCTTTAGTGTTGTTATGCACAGGTGGTTTACTGCTGGTTAGAATGTCGCAGACTTTACTCCGTAGCTTCTCGGCGTCCCCTTGATTTAAATTTGCTTTAGAAATTACCGTTTCTGTGGAGGTTATTATTTCCACTATTGGTAATCTTACTGGTGTCACCACAAAATTTAACCCTTTTGCCAGGAGGGAGACCTCGCTTTCCGATAGTTTCCAGTCTGAGCGATTTTTTACCCATTTGTTTTTTATTCTCCGTTGTTATAATCTGAGCATTCAAAGTTTGCCAATCGAGTGAAGTTGGGCTGCCGACTCTTAATTCAATCTTATCAACATGTTCTTCTGTCTTTTCTTTGTCACTTCATGTTGGTGTAATTGTAATTGGGCAGAGTTCACAAAATCCTTGACCTTTTTAAACAAATCAGAAGGAAGTTTTTCAGAGAGCTCTCTGGTGCAGTCTTTACTGTTCTGTCTAAGACAATCAATTGTAACCTTAACCTGGCAAACCCGCTCATTAAGTAATTTTCTTTCTGCATTCCTTAAGATGTTGTTAGCCCAATGACTGGTAACCGTACTTGTTAAACAAACACTCTGTGGTAAAACTCCTTCATGAAGACACTGCAAATCGAACACATTCAACACGGATGATGTGGTAATCTTATCTTCTAGACCGGGAAGAGAACTGTGTACGAAGGGACATAAAAGAAGCTATATGGAAGAGGGTGGAAAAGCCCTCTCTCAACCGGTCTCTCAACCGGAAGGGAGGGCTACGGTATAACCTTTCATCCACCTGGGACCAGGCCCTCAGTCAACTTCCTTTCCACCTTTCACGTGACCAAGTTAGGTCACATGACAATCAGTAACCTGATGAAGGCCGTAGACTATGGCCGCAATGTCGTAAATGCTGCAAAAATTTTTTCTTATATCTAGTAAGCGATTTGTTTTATCTTATAACACAGGGATTTAGTTGTTTAAATAATATGTTTGCTAGAAAAACATTTTATGAAAGAGAAAAAACTGTTTTAAATGAAAAAAAATGGAAAGGAATTTCCAACTTTGATTTTGTAAGTGTCAAATTTGCATTTAAATATAGTTAAACATGTAAAAGTAAAACTGCACACCACCACATGCAAAAGCTGAACTGATGAGGCATGCAATTTTCAGCACGTCTGCAATTTTTCTAAGGGAAAGGCTTCAGTAATCAATGAATTTTTCAAAATGGACAGAAACTCTCAAAATTCAAGGAATTCCAGGTGGCAAATGAGCCTTGTATTGACAATCTACTTCTGTCTACAGATTTTATTGGTCAGGGATACGAGTGTAATTAATGTTAACTGAGCACTTACTCCTTTAATTGATATACAGTCCTTACAGGTCTTGTTTGAATGCTGGCTACACTTAAAATCCAGACCTAAAACAAGTTGAATACAGAGCTATGGTCAAATATTAAAACAACATTTTCATCTCATAAAGCATAGCAGATAATAGAATATAACCAGTTGTATGTCGGGTATGTGTTTACCAAACAAACACAACTAAAAACTATAGACCATAATACTGAACTTTTATAAGACACCATTAGCTAACATCCCAAAGGAGTTCCTCACATGAGCCAAACAGGAATGTCTCACCATACAAAGAGCGACCTGCTTGAAGTAATAATTGTGACAGAGTTTAAACCAAAGCTGTCTAAGAGACAATATTATAAAACACAGGTAGTCAAGGACTACATGTAGCTACAGCAATAAAATATGTAGGCCTTGTTTAATGAAGTCAAGATATCTTCAGTCTGTACCTACTCCACCTAGTCATTATTTTAAATTCTGATGGGGATATGAGTCTGGAATTCCAATGCAACAGGTCAGCTCTATTCAGAAATTATGGTTATGTAGAAATGTTCAGATATTTTCACAGTGAAGTTGCAATATAGTCTGTGACTAAATAAACCATAACAAGAACATTGTGTTTGGTTTGGCTTTTATTTCTTTCCAATTGAACCACTCCCATCTCCATAAATCAAGGAAAACCTAAGCATGACAAATAAAATTCTAGCCTTTGGAGAGTGATATAGAGCAAATGCTTCTGTCGGTAGTCTGTTTTAATTCTCTAAATGACTGTTTTCTTGGGTACCCTGTGTGACTCCTCTAGCCGGATACATGACTACTTGGGTATCCTGTGGTTATCCTATTGCCCATACTTATGAGTTACACACCCTTATCTTGCTCACTTGTGGTCATCTTACAGTGCACCATTACAAAGTAGCTATCGTTACAAAAACACTATTTGCAGCCAAACAAGCACCAAACAAATACAATGAACGGATGTACTTTATTGAAAGTCAATTGTGAAGGAAATTGTTGCTCATTCTTCTTAGCCAGAAGCTAATGTCTACTTGCTTGACACCTCAGATCTTGGTGTGAAAGTTGAATTTGCAGAGGGAGCAAAACCAGAGAGAAAAACCCTAAAAGTCAGATTGAAACTGACAAATCTTCGTGCACGTGTGGAACCTGGGAATCGATCCCAGGTCATAGAGGCATGACTGATGACCACAGTACAATTCTAACATGACTTCCCCACTCCAACCTGACTCCCAGCAACTGTGAAAGGGAAGACTGTTCAAAAAGCAACATGTTTAGGCCCCAACAAGATTTGAACCAGTGAACTGAACCTGTGATGTTGTGTTCTTAGCAACAGACCTATGCAGCCACAAGTCAGAGCAGTTCATTTTTAAAGTGTCCATCAAAAGCACCCTAATTTGGTGCATTTTAGGGATCAGGGAGTAATATTTGGTGCCGAAAAATTTTGATTGTGATTAATTTGGTGTATAATTTTTTTATACGTTGTTCAAAAAACGTACATCCAAGTTATGGAACTGAGTATTATTTCACATATTTATAACACTTTAAAGACAATTTTTAAGACCAGTTAACCACACACATCCAACCAAATTTTAGCTATATATACCCTAGGTACCGGGGATAAAATATACCCTAGGTACCGGGGATAAAATACTAGAAACATCAGCCTCCTGCACTGTGACACTACTAGTTTTACATAACTTTCAACCTCGTCATCTGTTAAATTACACTCTGTTGTCCCTGCTCACTTACTCAACAGCTTTTTGGAATAATTTCTGTACTGGGGCATATCGGTACTTTTGGGTTATGGTTACAAAGCGAGAAATAGAAAATAGGTGAAACGTTTATGCATATTTTTATGCATACAGTAATTACTCAGGCTTCCTGTGGAAATACAAGAGTCTTAAAATTGGGCTTTGTTTTTATTTTTTCCACATTACGATAATGCACATGCATGGAAGTGTAGTAAGGTGCAGACGTTGATAGAAGCATCTGGGCACATGCTTGATAATGTAAAACCCAAATTGTCCCAGATGTACTTGTTGAATTTAAGGGTAAATATATTTTCTAATACACTCAAACTACTTATAAATGCACAGACTGTTCGCAGTGGACCTACAATAAAAGATGTCAAGCGTTTTCAAAATGGGTCAGTCCACACAGCTTACAAGAAATCAATTTACGAGTGAAATTTTTTGAGTGAACCTATTGAGAACCATGCTTTATCAAATGAGCTATCAAAGAGTTTCTAGATATGATTATGAACCAGTAGAATACCAATACAAACTATGGAACACCTGAAGAACAAGAACAAGAAATCTTCATGCAGCTCTGCATCTTGTTAAGTACATTAAATAAGGAAAATAACTTTTACTACTGCAATGTAACAATATTTAACAGTCCCATCTCATCAACGGGTTCTCTATTTTTAGTACTGATAATGATGTTAATAGTACAAAAATTGCATTCAAAGAGCAAATTCTTATACATTAACACACCAAAACATTTAATTTTAATTTTAATTTTTAATTTTATTCGCTTTGCCGTTAACAAAATATAACAATACAACACAAAAAAAATATAAAAGGACAATAATACCTCGGCAGGGCACCCGCAACAGCCATGCGGCCAATTACTGCAGACCCACAGACAGACAAATTAATTTTGGGCATATTTTTGTGAATTTCAGACAAATTTTGGACAAAAATCTTGGACACTTTTTTTTGGCAAAATAACTTTATTATAAACCTATTCCAATGCCAATTACAAACATTTTCCAGTCTGATATCATTTGTCTTAAGGTAAAAAAGAACAAATTCAGACAAAACAATCAGAGATTTAAATATAGTATGGGTCCATTTCGGTTTTGACATTGATCGATATAAACTAAAATTTAAAGTTTTCAATCAACACATTTTAGTTAATTAAAACTTTGGGTAAAATGTTTGTATTGGGGCGTACTTAATTATGCAGACAGTTTATGCAAAAAAATGTCACCTATTTTCTATATAGCTAATGCTAACTCTAACCCAACAGGACCCAGTATGCCCCAATACGGAAATTATCCCAAACTTTGAAACAAATTATGATTTTGAAGAGGCCTCACTGCACACTCACTAGCAGTCATAAGGATAAAGATGATGAAACAGTCATAATTATTGATGATGAAGATGATGAAGATTGAATCGGGTGAAACGCATTTGTTTATCAAGGGCAAATTTTTTAACGGTTGTCGTGTAACATCAAACTGTGAGAAACTATATAAATCATACAAACTGTTACTGTAGATGTTTTTATCCTCCTTAAAAAAACCTTGGATGCTAAAATTTTTTGTCCAGATTAAATTAATATTCGGACCAAGTTATTGGTTGAAGTTAAATTTGTCCAAAATTTTTTTGATGTTAATTAATGTACCCACCTCCCACCTCCACATCCCCCATCCCACACACACACAACATACAAGAACAAACTACGCACTAAAACACCAGAGTGTAACCGTCACTTCTCCTAATTTCGCTCAAGCCTTGTGGTTTTTATGGTCCTTCTCGCCACTATTTATTTTTTTTATTATTTCCTATTTATGCATTTTATCTATTTATAGTTGTTATAAGTGTGGCAAAAATAAACTGAACTGAA
>JAOBBB020075371.1:0-13885 GCA_025331005.2 Zoanthus gigantus
AAAACAGTGAAAGAGCGCTCAAAAGAAGTTTTCACCCAGAAATTCGAAAATTTCAGGTCCAAAACCATTAGAAAATGGTAAATTGTCATATCCGATATATACACTTTAAAACCAGCAAATGTCACGTAAAATAAAAAGAGGATTGATAGTTTTCATCATGGAATAGCGAGTCAATAACCATACAACAAGATGCTAGTTAAACGGTAAAGACACTCGTAATAGTAATAGAAAACATATTATCTTTAAAGGAGATGAAATATCTATCTTCGAGTATTACAAAGATCTGTCACCAGTGAGTATAGCGGTTAGAGTACCCACTGACTTATTTTGCAACACTGCCACAAAATTGTTCAAAGTTTCCCGTAATGCTTTCCTAACAAGATTCTGGTCAAGTGGTTGTGTTATACTTGAAAACTTTCTTGTTTAGAATATGAAACACTTCTTTATTTGATCTTTTACTAAAAACAAAGAAAACGACAGTATCTCTAGAACTCCATAATGATATCGATAAAATATAGTTGTCATACACACCTTCTGGCCGATAGAACTGACTAAGAAACCATTCACCTGTGTCAGAGCAGAGACTGGACCTTTTTGTTCTTTGTCATATAGAACCTGCCAGCCAAAACAAAACAAGTTTGGTAAACAAAATACCACAGACTGAGCAATGGTAAATACAAAATGATTTATTCACTCAGCACAGAATGTTTAACCATAACCTTAGTTAGTAAGGTAACCGAGATTACCTGGTACCTAGTACAACTCTTACAAAGATCCCTGCTAACTGAAACTACCCATATACCTAGGTCAATTCTTAGGAAGATCTATAGTATCTAAGTAACTACATCAACTCCTAGGAGGATCTCTTATACCCAGGTCCCTATGTAAACTCTTAGGAGGATCTCTGTTTATCAGGAACCTAGGTCAACTCTTAAAGTGCTTATGAAGCGAAAACAGTTTTTGGTTGTCTGAAAGATCATGAAAAGAAAGACAAACAGGCAAAATTTCAGAGAGTTAAGATAAATTGTAGAGATACTACGCGTTTGGCTAGATTCTAGTTCTGTGGCTAGCCCATTACGATACAAATTAGCAAACTTCACGCGTCATTGTGTTTGCTTCAGTACATAGAATTTGTGAGAGATTAAGTAAAAAAACAAACTTATTCAAGTTAAAAATAGTTTAAACCTGATAAAATGGTTTCTAAATAAAGATAAAATCATTTTATTGTAACAGCTTCAGTTTGAATTTCGTGCCGTGAATCACTGTCGAGATATGAGCAAAACTTGCTATTTTTTCTCATGTCGCTTCTGAAGTTTGCAAACAAAACTACGTCACATAAACGAGAAACTTGATACCCTGAATGTATAATGAGCCAGTCAGTCATCAGCGCAAAACCTGCAAATTTGGGCAGCTATATCTCGGAGGCATTTTATCCAGCTTCTTTGAAACTTTCTGTATTTGGTACTTTTGAATTGATCTGTTTAGAAATGTAAAAGCTGATTTCGCTTCATAGGCACTTTAAGAGGATCCCTGGTATCTCGATACCTAGGTCAACTCTTAAGAAGATCTACGTCGACTTACATATAACCCACACAAATGGACTGGTGAGAATAATATTTATTTTTGGATTTTTATGACCTCTGTATCAGCGAAGCTGTTTCCTACCAAAACAAGTTGGGACATCCTACCCTAACTCATTTACGGTGTTGCCTAGACTACTTCTCAATTGTGTCACCAAAATAGATGAAAGCCTAAGAGGCAATGGTAACTCTAGAAAAGGGATCATAGAAGAAACTCCTTATACATGACCTAGACTGAAAATCCTACAACATACTGCAACATTAAATACAATGTAATTCAATATACTACAATATTTATTTCACATGATTCCTCAATGAAAGTATTGAAGTTTTTAAGCAATCTTTGTTACATGGTTTTAGATTCAACTTGCAACCAAGCCCTTATCTCTCCTCTTCTTCCACTGAATGAAAATTTACGAACCTTGAACTTATTCTTGGTGAGTGGCTGTCCGGGCTCCGGGACAACTTCAATGATGTCTAAAATGATGATCTAAAGACAACATCAAACTAAATAATTAGAACACTTGCAAATATATTTGGAAGTTTTCAGCAGGATTATTAAAAGTATTTTCATCAATTCGTTCACCTGGTATTCTACAAATGCTTTAAAGATGCTACCCAGGCAAACGAGACCCTTCATTCAAGAGTAAGACTTCTCACTGATTACTTACCCTACCCCTGCAAGTAATCTCCTCTCCATACACGTGGGTGGTCCCCACGCAAATGAACCCCTTCATACCAGAGTGGGTTTCCTCACTACGAAGCATCAGGTTCTTCATTGTGGTAACGTGTTCCCACTCCTCCAGTTCCAAACTAAAAGTACATAGGTCGTTGTTTGTTAGACACAAAAATAAAGCTTACCGGTTTAATTGTGTTGCAAATAAGCACAGATTCATCTTTCATTTTTATTGTATGTAAGGTAGAGTGGTTGGCGCAGTTTGTAAGATCTCTGCTTTGAAAACACAAGATCCCGAACTCAATCCCCGGCTCTGCAGAGATTTGAACATTTGTGGGACCTTCTTTTCCGCCTAAGCTAATTCAGCTTTACCTCCTTCCGGGGTAGGTAAATGAGTACCAGTGCCTGCTGGGAGCTAACCTGCGATGGATTAGTGTCCCATCCAGGGGAGGTCATCCGCTTAATACAGAAAATAGAGATAAGTACCGTATCCATGGGGTTTAGTAGCTAGCTTACTAACTGTGTGTGTGTCTATCTGTCTGTCTGTCTGTCTGTCTGTCTGTCTGTCTGTCTGTCTGTCTGTCTGTCTGTCTGTCTGTCTACCTTTCCGTGTTCTCTGTGTCTTGTCTCTCTCCCTATCTCTTGTTATTCCAATTATTAAACAGTTCTAAAAAAGCAATTAAAGTGAGTCAAACGTAGTCAAGATAAGTTACTTGAGCATTTTTTCATTAATCCCTAAGTTTGGTTTTACATGTAGCTTCACCTTTATCTGAAAATAGCTAAAACGTTTCCAAGAAAGTGAGATCTTGATTGCCTGACTACACCGAACCGTTTCCAAAAAAAAAATTGAATCAGAAATAAAGCAATCAATAAACAAAATCACCTTATGATATCATGAATATATTACGTGACCTAAACTTGGTAAACACTTCTTTGAAGTCAAAAAAAGGATAGCATATTTGTAGTATATTATTGCTTTGCTTTCGACTGTTTTGAGAGTCCTTTTAATAAAGAACCAAAAACTAAGAAGCTAGTCTGCGTTGCTGGCGGTCTTGTTGTTAGGATGAAAAATTGGGGAGAGGGAGAAAAAGACCGCCTGCCTGCTTCCCGCCTCCTTAAACAAATAAATTCACCAGAATGCAACTGACCAATAAGAAAGCAAGTTGAGCTGCCATCAAAAACAAATATGTCTCGTTTCAAAACAAACTGGAAATTTCAGAAAACCTACCCGTTTTTCATTAGCGCTGTGCAATTGTGTTGTTTTATAAGGAGAAGAATATAATAAAATTCTGTGATAATTTAAAATGTCCTACCAAAATTTAAAAATTTTAAAACCTGCATGTGTAAAATTACGTTGCTCCAAACTGAATTGTAGTTGAACAATCGGCGATTGAGATCTCAAAACAAAAATTATACTCTTCTTTACATAAAGCCTTACACCACATTTTAAAAGCCGAAAAGAAGTAACAATAAACTAATACGTCGCTTTCAGGCTTTTCCTATCCACGTTTTGAATGTGTGTGATTCGTTAACCATGACGGTAGCAATTGCCTCATGTAATTTGCTGTCGCTTTACTTTAAAAAGCAAAGAAACGTCTTCTTGAGCATTACTTCGGCGGAAGCAAACAGAAAGTGAGGTGGCACTTCCACAACAGATTTTAAAATTCTTTCTGAAAGTTCTTCGGCAGTTAAATTTTAAACGATCTCAAGTCCGCTAGCTGCACACTGGTTATTTATTATAGTCTGAACGATATTTGTATTGCAAACAGGTTTTGTATGTTCATTTATATTCAACCGACAATTACTTTTTCAGTTGCTGTGTTTTACTTTTAGTTTTTGAAAATTTTGTTTTATCAAATTTGTTATGCTTCTTGTCTTTACTCAATATGATTGCTTTAAACAGTTTTACAGAGCAAATATTGTATAAATTCATTCACTAAGAATGTCACAACTGATTTGCTGCACCAGACAGCTTGCATATTTCCCGATTTTGATTGACAAGCCAAATGCAAAGAGCCAATCAGTTTTTCCCGTCCACTGGTGGACAGAGAAATCGAAAAAGCTTAGTTTTCGGGCAGGCGGTCTTCTCTAACATCTCCCAGGCTGTCTTTTCTCTCTCACAAGACCACCAGCTACGCAGGTTAGGGGAGGGGTAGAGTAAAAGGTTTTCATGGCAGAGGTATTAAGGACCCGTGAGTATGTACTTAATGCTGCACATTTGTCATGTCATCGTGGCCCTACATTTGAAAATTTCGTCCGTTTTAAATAACATCTTGTTGGGGAATGAAGTATAGAATGTTCAATCTTAAGAGATCCGACTTGTAAAGACTGCCTGTCTTGTTTCTCTAGAATTTCTTGACCTAAAATATTTTTTTATATTTAAGACATTTATGTATATAAGCTTTTTCCGATTTTTATACATAACAGTATTACTTTTTGAGAGCCAAGGTGGTATAGTTCTACCGCCAAGGAAATGTGTGTCTGCATATTATGAACTTGTGGTTGACCAAATAACTTAAATTATTCTAAATTATTGCTCATTTTCGAGTACTTTCTGCAATAAGTCTTACATTACCACGTTGTGAAGCAAAATACTGATTCAGTAACAGTAGTTTTTTAAGCTATTTGGCGCTGTTGTTTGGTAGATTTGGTTCGAGTATATATGCAAAAAGAAGTTTTGGATGACAGTGAGATTGAATTTCTGGTAGATAATGTTAAAACGCAGAGAAACCTATCTTGCCAAAAAGTATATAGTTAATATAAATAAGGCTTTAATATTTCTGTAGACGTTTGACTTTCATCTTGTCAAACAGTTGACAAGACCCCAAATATTACGGAAGAATTATTTTGTGTGTCTTTACATATGCATACATTGACAAATTTGTAAAATTTCTAACTATGAAAATTATATGTAAATTTATACAGTAACACAAACCTAAGTTTGTATTAGCTCTTAAATTCTTGTTGCATTTGACATTTTGTCCATTGTTACTTGTTATATAAGTGTTCAATTCTTTTCCAAATCCCACTTTGCAATTCTCAAATTCCATTCCCATTTTTTCCTTTTAACCGTTTTTTTCCATTCCCAGTGACCAAATCCCAGTCCCAGTGTGGTTTGAACCCCATTTTCCCAGAGCAAAACCTGCCAATCCCAATTCCCATTTTACCCCTTCAGGGCCGTTTTGTGAAGCCTAACTAAATAGCATCACCCGGATGGAGGAATATTCTTGTACCAGCTTCTTCACATGCGCATGGTGCCAATCTAGACAAGTCTTGCGATGCTGATAAACACGTCTCGGGTTGCAAAGCACTGTTGGTATTTCTTCATACAAAAAACAATAAAATTGATTCAGGTTAATGTATAAGTAAGTAAGTAAGTAAGGTTCAATGTAATTGCCCATATTTGTCACTTATCCGTCACAGGTTTGAGTTTTCTCGTCGATTTTGCAATCACCCCTAAATGACTTCTTATGGTCCTTAAATGTACAAGCGACACAAAGGTGAAAATTATTGAGGTCATTAAGCTTTATTTTTGAATTTTGCTCAAAATAGAAGTATGATAATCTCGAAAGCGTTGTTTATTTTATAGTTCACACAAATCACTGTAATTGCAAAGACTATTCTGAATCAATGCGCTAACCCCAGGCAGCCCAAGTTCTATCTATGAACCACAGAAATATCACAAAATTGGTTTGAATCCGGGTTTTCCCTTCATAAAGAGATAGCTATCTCTTTATGGAGGGAAAACCCGGATTAAAAAAAAATTGCTTAAATCAAGTTAAATCGATATAATAACCCCACCAGGAGCAAACAATACACATAAGGCATAAGGTAAGCCGTTTTTATTGAGAATTATTTTTAACAACCTCCATGGATGTTTTGTAAAAAATCCCATGCAAACCCTTATAATTCAACGCCATATTAGGGCCATTTATACCGGAGGAAATAAGACGCGTCTTATGTAAGACACGTCCTAAATAAGACGCGAACTGCTCATATAAATGGTACAAAACAAGCGTTCGCGTCTTATTTTAGCTTTGACTTAAATCTTGGAACAGAATTTTCGGCTGTTCTTAGTTAGTCCGCGTCTTAAATAAGAAGTGAACTTCCTCGTATAAACGGTTTTGCGTCCTAAATAAGATGTGAACTATAAGTACGCATGCGTGCCACATGCATGACGACAACGGTAACATCGTCATTTTGTTGACAAGTCACCAAGAGAAAAAAAAGGCTGTATCAAAATAAGTCGCGAACCATTTATACGAGATATTCGAGTCTTATGTAGGACGCGAACGTATAAATGGTGCAGTTTGCGTCTTATTTAGGACGTGTCTTACATAAGACGCGTCTTATTTCCTCTGTTACAAATGGCCCTATTGTGATAATTCTGTGGTTCATAGATAGAGCTTGGGCTGCCTGTGCACAACACCGTGCTTCGGTTGCGTGTGAGCTCGTTTATTCCATCCTAGTTTGCTGAGCCCACTTCATAACAAGTCAGCTGTATTTCTAAAATAGTTGTTAGTAACCAAAATGGCGGAATTTAGTTTTTTGACAGACTTTTAGACAAATATCTTGATGCGGGAGAAGGTAGCGTACTAAGCAAAATTGCAATTGAAGTAGTTTAAAAGACTCAGTGTTTTGATATGGTATTCATCGGATGCAAACTGCTTTTGCTGTGACCGCATCAAGATGAAATGTAAAATTCACAAAGGGCATAACGGGATACGGGGTAAACCTGAAACTGATAACACGATGTTTATCTACGATTAGAGAAACTGGAAGTCATGGAAATAGTATCTGAGGGAAGGTGAGTTTGTTACGTCGCATTAGTAATTCTAGTGAAGCGAGAAACATATACATGAAATTAATTTAACCTAATTTCTGAAATGGTTGAGCAGCTTTCTGAGCTCTTAAAAGTAAGTCTATAATTTCATTTGTGATTAAATTCATTACTCCACCTGTTTTTGCAGTTTTGAGTGGATCGGTGATTTGTTATCTTTTTATTAAGT
Organism: Zoanthus gigantus; assembly: GCA_025331005.2. Classification (NCBI taxonomy): domain Eukaryota; kingdom Metazoa; phylum Cnidaria; class Anthozoa; order Zoantharia; family Zoanthidae; genus Zoanthus; species Zoanthus gigantus. The sequence goes on from JAOBBB020075371.1 coordinate 7,266, forward strand.
TTGAAAAACTTCGGTGACCCCTGATGAAGGCACTTCTTAAAACACATTGAACCATTGTAACAAATGAAAAATAATATGTAACTGTAAGATCATGAGCTTTGGACCTAGAGTTACAGAATAACACTTTTTTTTCTTTGAGGCTAATAATTTAGAAATCACTGTTCAAAAAGATATTTTGATACTTTTATCTCATTCCTCTCATGCTATGTGCTTAAACAGTTTGGAAACAATAAGTCGTCCATCAAGTACCAGTTCAGAGAAAAGATGTTGCAGAGCAAATCAAGTTAAACATGTAAGTTGACAATTTTTGAAAAAAATGACCTTGAATTGAATTTTATTGATACTTAAAATAGTTGTAAACACAGCTACAGTACTGTACAAATTGAGGTCTGTCACTTTTGGTAGGCTTCAAAGACTTGTAGAACTTTAGCTTAACCCTTTCAATACCAGTCAGTTTTCAACACCTAACTTCTCCTTACATAACACATACAAAGGAAGACATAAATGGTAATGAGTAAATGAGAATTAATCAAATAAAGCAAACTACTAAAGATAAAAATAAATATTCTCTCAAACTAGTTCAATGAAAAGTATGGGCTTATTGTAGGTAAAAATTAATGTTATGAGCAATGGTTGCTCTGTATTGTAAAGTGGAGATAAGAGGCAAGAAATCAGGAATGGGAGATTCTGATAAAATTCTTAAACTTGAATCGCCAGTTTCTTACACTGGTTAACTTAGTTACACATTTCAACATAGAAATGATTAAATATTTCCATTTGATTTTAATAACTTTTGAATAGTTAAAAAGTATTAATTAAAATTGGATTCATTTGGTAATAAGAAAAACATGTGATTTAATCAACTGTTTGTTGAGATGTGTAATCATTGCTGTAAGGAAAGCACAAAGCTGATGTTTCAAGCATCAGCCCTTCACGAGTCAGAGTAACAGATGAAGTGTTCCTGTGATGTTATGAGCAACTTGTTAATTTGATTAGTTATAAACTTTCTTTGTGTCTATTTTTGTTGACTTGTACAACTCTAGTTTTAGCTAAAGAATTACATTTACTGCTCTTAATTTTGTATTGTAATTGTGTATAGAAACATACTTTGCTGCCAAGTGGTTCCTTTGAGCTCCTGCCCCCTGAAGGACAAGGTGTGTTATCTGATATCTTACAATAATCCATTAGATCATGACTGTCATGAATCCATATTTTGTGAACTACTCAGAAATTGTTAAAAAAGTTTTTCTTTTTTCTTTTTATCCTTTCAAAGTATTAAAATGCCACAATTCACTGACTGGTTCTGATTTCTGTTTGTTATTTACATTTAATTTTACCTACTGTATGAGCAAGTAAGAAACATGTAATGAAAACCAAAAAAGGCCATATTATGTTGGAGCTCGTGTAAAAACTTCAGTTGAATTTAATGTATTCTGTACCCATTAATGTATTCTGTCCCCATTTGCAGGGTTCAGAACTTCCTTTTCAACTGAAAGTCCAGATCAGGTACAGTAGGTTGACATTTATGTTATGTAAATTAAACCACAGAAGGTGCTCCGACCACCTTTTGGTTGCAGCAAATGCTTAGAGCTTCTACCTTGGACAAAAGGGTTGAACATAAGAGCAGCTTCCTCATGCTATCCATCCATCCAATTTTGATCCCGGTTTATGCCTGTAAATGTGGGTGGCCAGATTTACCCCACTCTAACAGCAATCTCTCCAACTCCCACTCTCCATCTCCCTCAATTCAAGGCATCCTCCGTCTCCAAACCAACACTCTTGCTCTCCTTTTCTACTTGCATCTTCCATGTCTTCTTTGGTCGTCCTTGCTTCCTCTTGCCCTTCACTTCAAACTCCATTGCTTTTCTCAAAGCATAGACCCTATGCCAAAATGGTGGTAATTTTAATATTCTTTTCAAAAACATTCAAATTAGCCCTACTAGCCTCGTTTTCTAGTTAAACTTTCAAAAGAATATCTTACCACAAACGAGGCTAGTAAGGCTAATTTGAATGTATACAAAATAATGTTAAAATCGCTGCCATATTGGCATAGTGTCTGTGCCCATCATCTCTCCTCAACACTTGCCGTACCATGTCACTCCATTTGCCTTTGCCATTTGAACTACTGTTTCCTTCAATCCCAACATCTCCATTAGGCTCCATTAGGTCCTCTGTCCTCTTTCTCCATCATCTAGAAAAACCCAAATGACTATACAGAGTCCAACATAAAAAAATCAGCTTGATATACATGTACAGTCACCTGTTTTTAGTATTTATTAAGTAAAATAATGTACTTACTTAGTCTTAGCACACATGGATTTTGTGCTATCTATACTGTCAATTTCTTTCCAGAAAAATTCCACAAACTTTACGTTTTTAATTTTTAGTGATCTTCACTGTGGATATACAATACATGTGTTAGAGGCTGACAAATGATCAATCTAAGGGTTTTATTTCTATCAGAGCAATTCCTGAGCCATCAACTCATCAGTTCAAAGTAAATCACTATTTAAATGTGTAAATCGTAGTGCTCTCTTCTACAGTAGCAAGGCTCAGTTAAAAAGGGGGTCAGTTGTACCAAATAATTATTGGTACATAAACAATGCAGAATTTAAAAACAAAACTTAATTTGGGCAAAATAATTACTGTTTGTGCATAACAAGGTGTTGTCAGTTCTTGATGCATTTTTTATTATCTACTGACAGTAACACTACCAGATCTAAGATTGTAGCCATCATGATGGCAGAGACTTGTTGACTTACTGAAAGAGTTAAATAATGTTTACTTATATTATCTACCCTACATTTACAGTGCTATTCAATAATATTAATTTGTAAAAAGCTAGTCCTTATTAGTGTAAAATTTTATAATGGTCATGCAGTGATCTTGTTTCATGATGGTACCTCAATTTTTGGTTGTTTATCTCATCACAATTTTTGTTCATCTCACCACCCTAAGGTATACCTTAAAAGAAATTTTGCAAACAAGTGTTTTTGAATTACACAGAGTGCCATTTATTTGTTAAAACTATTAAATTATAGTTTATGGTTATCAAGCATAATAAGTGAGTTTTTGTTTTTCTATTTCTAAACCAGATAATATCTCTTGTGGAGGAAGATATTGCTGTTGAAGACCTTTTAAGAGACAGTAACAGTGATGATTCTTCTGAATGTGGCAATGAAAAAGATGGTATGTTTCCTTCAAGGTGTTCCTTTCCACTAGCTATTTTAGATCCATGTGCTTAGAAAAACCTCCATTATTTAGTATTGAAATGTGACTTTTTATTATAAGGATGTTCAATTTTTAAGATGAGGCTGAATGTCATTAAACATTTTGAGCATTCCACCTTTATAGCAAACATGGTTTGGCATTACTCACTCCCACTGGTATCATCGGTGCAGTTTATTATTAATAGATTCCTTTAGATGAATGAATTAATGTATGGTTGAACATAAAGAAAACAAAACGAAGAAACTAACAAATAATTAATATAGAAAAAAGTAGTACAAGGAAAATATTTTTATTTTTTGCAAAGGTTAAAACAAAAGTTCTAAAATTTCCCACATATGTTCTTAGAACTTTGCAACTCATGTTTTTATAGAAAAGTACAAGGCAATTTTGTTTTTGTTTCAATAATTAATAGTACTGTACTTGTATTATAACATTCTAGGACCTCCTATACCTGATGAAGCTGAGGAAAACAGCCAAGGTTTTAATAGGCTTCCACAAAGTTCTCCTTGCCCGGGCTCAGGGGATAGTGAGGAGCTTGGGGAGCAGTTAGCAACACAGGAAACAGGAAGTAGTGGTGATGAGGAAGCAGTTGATGAAGAGGAGAAACTAGACCCCAAGATCAAAAAGGGATTGGAGAAAATCAGAAAGCTGGACAGAATTCTGGCTGATAAAACTAAGGTACTTGGGTCAAGTTACAGCCATACAACCAGTGCTAATATTAAAAGTTTCTGTTATTTTCATTATTTTGGCAATTATTACAGAATTTCAACCTTGAGTTGTCATAATTATGTGTTGTATAGTACATGTATTATACACTGACTGTATTAATGAAAAATTATTATTTGTCATTAATCTCTTTTGTATGTGTTAGTATGTACAGTGGTTTATTAGTTTGTAGGAACAACAGACCTACTGACCTTTTAGAGCATGAAATCTAGAGGACAACTACAAAAAATCTGGAATTTCAGTTAAAAAAAACTGGAGATTTCATAATCTCAAGACTTGTCATATCCATATTAGGTACACTATAACTGGCACATCTAGTGACAAAATTCTGTTTTTAATTGTGTTATAAGTGGTATTTGTGGTGTTGCACAAAAAGATGTGATTTTATTTCTGGCAGTTGGTAATCCAAAGTCAAGAATCAAAGACTTCACTCTGTTATTTTTTTAAAAAAAAAGTACCAAATGGTCGAGACCAACTTAAGCAAAAAATAATATTTTTATAAACTTCCATATTTAGGGAATATATCTATAATTGCTCAAAAGAAAATACTCTTCCTTGTTTCTCTACTGCAAGGATATTGACATTATGTTAGTTTTCAACACATATAAATTAAGAAGTTTATTTTCAGTACTTAAAGACCTTCTCCCTAGAGGACTCAGTTCATGTGTGGTATACAAGTTTTCCTGTGCATGCTGTAATGATGCTACATTGTCAAAACTATTCATCACTTTTCTACATGCGTCAGTGAGCATCTCTCCTCTGACAAGTTCTCCAACATTTATAAGCATTTAGAAAGCACGCCTCTTTGCCGTAAATCTTGCTCTACAGACTGTTTTAAAATCATAAGACTCTGCTCCCACACCATTTCAACTGAAACTCTAGGAATCAATGCATATTAACTGGTATTTTATAAGCCCAATCACAATTCTCAAGTTAAAACATTTTAATTTAACACTCACATTGTAAACATGTATTTTAGTCACGCTTTACGCACTTAATGTTAATATGTGTATTATATACACTTTTCCAGTATAAATTCAGTGTTTTTTTGTTCCATTGTATGTCGATAAAAAGTATCACAGTGTTTTTGAGATCTAATAAAAAGAAACTCCAAGGAAAAGTTACAGTACTTTCCTGGAAAGCCCAAGAGATTTCAGGACTCTGTCGGTAGGCCAGGAAAATGCAAAAAAAAGTGATTCTCCTGGCAAACTAGGAGAGTTGGCAGGTCTGGGAACAATGTAAAGGCCATGAGCTTTAAGCAGCAGAAAGACAACCCTGTTTTGTTCTTAGTATATTCCTTTCTCTAAGTTGTTGCTGCAATAAATTTATTTGTACGTGTACATCAATGAGTACTAATTTTTTGTATTGCTTTTAAACTAATTGACATAATTATGTCACCTGTAATTACATAACTCGATCAACCAAGGTTGAAAAGTAATAACTATTAATTGTAAGTTTATTCATCTATTTATCCATACATCCCCTGTGATCTGTCCATCCATTTAACTTTCTGGCAAATTATGTGCATGTGAAAAGTGCTTTTATCATTAGAAATTGAGCTTATGTATTACATTTCTTGTTTTTGAAACTAAAAATTATTTTTTTTGATTTTTTTAACAGTAATTGACACATAAAAACAATAATTGTAAACATTTTTCACATTATTTTTTAGATACTGTGTCATGTATTTTTCTTTTTAGAAAGAAAAGGAAGTAAAAATGTATCGCCGTCAGTTGGAAAAAATGTGGCAAGAGAGGATAAAACAGCTGGAGCTGGAGAGAGAACAGAGTGGTCAGGGCAAACCCATGGAGCTCGGTCCTGCCCACCTTCTGGCACTAGGACCACCTGATGGCAGCTCAGATGAGACAGGTTTATTGTTTAATTTCATTTTATTTGTCAGATAGTTGATTTTGTATTTTTGTTGCTGGTAGCAACTGAGGCAGCCTCACTGTTAGTGCAATGAATAGATATAAAAGTATTTTGAGGAGAACTGATTTTGATAACTAGTGTAAATTTTAAACACCTTTATCACTTTTTCCAGAGATGCTTTGTTTGCTTCTTATACAAAAAGCTAAGTCAATGCTCTAACTCATTCAATTCATTTTCTGAATGATGTTCTTTAATAGCATGCTTACAGTAGCTTGCCATCCCACCAAAGTATAAAAATCTGTCCTAGGATACCAGTTAGTTTTAATCCTTTAGAATCCATCACCAAGCTTATTGAATTCTGTCTGCATTCACTTTCACTTTCAATAAAAATATTGAAATTTTTCCTAAAATCATTGTTACTGTAGTTTGAATTTCAACTCTAGCATACAATACTGTACAGTTTGCATATTTTATACAGGAACAAGTCTTGAGGTTTTTTATGAGGGCTAGTATCAAATCCACAACCAAACATAAGACACTCAGGGATTTAAGTTGTAAATATTTGTTTTTCTGAATAATAGCTGATCCTCAAAATTTCTACTTATAATGAAAGGGCATGTGTTGAGGAGGGATGATTGGCATGTTTTGAAAAAAGCGTTTGAATTTGAAGTGAAGGGCAAGAGGAAGCGAGAACAACCAAAGAAGATGTGAAAGACGCAAGTGGAGAAGGAGAGCAAGAGTGTTGGTTTGGAGAAGGAGGATGCCTTGAATTGAGCAAGATGGAGAGTGGGAGT
>JAOBBB020075447.1:0-13880 GCA_025331005.2 Zoanthus gigantus
AATATACAGAAACACTTTATCGAATATATCCACTCAGCGGCCTCAAAATGAGAAAAATCTCAAAAAAAAAATTAATTAAAGGAACTCGAACATCTAAAACTTGTAGCTGTAAAGTTCATATTTGGAGAGTATGGCCCATCCTGTATAAAACAATAGGTGGTAAGTGATGCCGAGCGGAGCCCCACTTTTATAATCACTCCTACACCCCTGGAAGGGTTTAGTTTTGAAAACTTTGACAATGTCTGGGAAATTCATAATAATATATTATATACATATAAATGTGGAGATAGAGTCTACCTTGGCATAAAGTGCTCAATGCTGTGTTACACAGCGGTACAAACTCAGTATCGTACCAGACCAAACCAGTATCGTACCAGACCAAACCAGTATCGTACCAGACCAAACCAGTATCGTACCAGACCAAACCAGTATCGTACCATAATCGTTGTACAACTAAAAGTGGTATTGATGCAATGGATTGAATAGTGATTATTCATAACGTCATTGTTTACATTGCGGAACAAACAACCTCGACCAATACTCAAACATTAACGTGGTTGGAGATCCGCTTTGCCGGACGACGAATGCGAGCTCCTAGTGGTCCTTTTTTGATGAGCAGAACTAGCGGTACAATTTAATTCTTATTCGGTACAATCTAAAGACACTTTTAGGCGGAAATCGTCAAAAAGTTGCGAACAACTGAACCTGATTGTAATCAAAAAGTGAAGTGCGTTTCGGAAGAACGGGTATTGATAGCTAATTTTTTAAGTAATGAATTATAAGTAATAAATATTTTGTTTTTAGGTCCCTTTTCCTCACCTGAGCTAGCAATCAAAAGAATTTCCAAACTTGGGAAAATAGCGGTTCCAACTCTTGACGTAAAGGTGAAGACAAAGTTCTGAATGTGGTTAGATGTTCTCTGTACAATTAATGCTTCATATTTTCATTGAAACCAACAAGATTACTAGCATTAAGATTTTGATCTTCATCATCTTTTTTACTTTTATCAATATCTTTCACCTTGATTAGCTTCCACATCATCATCCTCCAATGACACATAGCTGTCATATTGCCAGTTCGTAGTCCTTGCCGGTTTCAAGTTGGTTAAATTTGTTATGAACACTCTGAATCTCATTCCATGAAATATTACTTAATTGGAAGATTAAAAATGCTTAACAGTTTTTTTTATCAGCCTTACTGGCTGTATGTTACAAAAGTGGAGAGCGTGAATGGGTGACCCATGCGAGGTGCATCTCCACCCTACAAGGAATAAATATCCCCGGCAAAGTTAAGAATAACAATCTCAGCTCACAAGTGCATCCCAGGATTCGATTCCGTGCATAGGCTGCCGTAAAACGTCGTCAGTCATGCGCAGGTGTGCCCAGAGATTGTGACTGTTTAAAGTAATATGAGTTTGATTTACAAAGCACTTTCTTGTTCCGTTCTTGCAAATCTTTCTTCCACTTTCTTTATAATTTGAGTTTTTAGTTCAGAATTCATTCCGGTTTTGCTTGTCCATGCTTCCATTTGCTAATTCTTAAACAATTATCTGAAATGTCTCAAACGTAATGTATGCTAGGTTGATCCTCTCTGTCGGTATGAAGATATTGTGACTTTGGAGGGATTTGAGCCCAGATTCTGTCTTGTTGGTGGAATTAACCTTCCCAAGATCGTCACTTGTATCGGTTCAGACGGTGTAAGAAGAAGACAACTTGTTAAGGTAAAAACGTATTATCTTGATCATGCCATCTAAATTCAGCAGCTTGAATGTGTCTACTATTAAGAACGACAAATTGTTAATTGGCTCCATAGGGAAAAAAAACGTTTTAAAGATTATTAAGATCTAGTTTAATAGGTCATTTGCACGATTACGTCAAATGGTACAACTACCGGAATGCTTTGCCTGTTTTCCTTCTTTTGTCCGATAATAAGTGGTATTTGTTCTACGAGTCTTCCTTCTATACTTCTTTAGTCTTTGTCGTTATTGCTGTGGCAGTCTTTTCTTTGACAGTTTCGGCTCGGTGAGAGCCCTCTTCAGTAAAAAGGAAGTCTTTGTCAGCCCAAATAATACGACTGTCACGAATGTTCTACGAGTGGAATTAAAAATTTGAATAAGGAACAAAATATGTAAAGTTGTAGTAAACAACGTCAATATGAATTTCTCAGAGTGAAGTAAACTACTTTAACTAAAGACCCTATTCAAAACTGGCGATACTATTAATCTTTTGTCTACATTCAAATTTGCTCTACTATTCTCGTTCTTGATTTAAACTTTCAAAAGAATATGTTACCCGAAACGAGGCTACCAAGGTTAATTTGAATGTAGACCAAAGAATATTAAAATTGTTGCCATTTTTGAATAAGGTCTATTTTATCTCATAGTTTCGTTTATGGAGAAAAAAGATTAATAGTCCAGTGATAAGCTTGTCTGAATCATTCCAACCCCAGCCAGATTACTCTGATGTTTCCATAACTGGGACATTTGAGCCGAGTTGTTCAAGTTAAGTCAGATGATGGTGATGATGATGATAATGAATTTTATTCTAAAACACGGTAACTCATTTAGTAACTAGATTGTTATACAGACAGTATTTACTATTAATTGAATATGTGAGAATATGTCAACAATTTGATGAAATGGTAAAAGTACACTATTATTAAAACTATTTTCAACTTTGAATGTTTCAAATTCTAATAAAATACTATTATGTAAAATAGCTGTTTAAAATTAAAAGTGCTGATACAGTTTTCATTGTAGTACTGAATAGTATCTGACCCTCTTGCTGCTGATCGATTCAAGGGCAAACAATACAATACAATACATTACATTTCTGATCTTTAAGTACCCACGTTTTTACCATGGTAAACAATATTGATAATTAATAAACAGACAAAGAACAAGTCTTGTTATTGTTGTGACAGGGTAAAGACGACCTTCGTCAAGATGCTGTCATGGAGCAAGTGTTCGGAATGGTAAACCAACTGCTATGGAAAAATATAGAAACGCGCAAGCGAAAGTTAAACGTTCGTACATACAAGGTTTGGTTTTCTGATTTCCATTTATGTTAAATTATGTTTACATAAAAGCGGAAATAAGATACGCTATAATGGCGTTCGACGAAAGATAATATGTACTAATCATTTCGTTGCATGTGGGCTCAAGCTTGATGCTTTCCCAGTTTCGTTTGAGCGAGTTTCGTACGTACGTTGGTTACTATCATCGACATTAGGGACTTTAAGTAATGAAGACGGCGACGCCGACGACAAAGAACAATAGCAAAAACAACTATTGCACGTTGGAATGCAGTGCTCCTGCACGGATTTGTCGTTGAAATTGGAACGTGAAAGAAATTTTTTAGAGTTCTCGGACTACGTAGATGAATAACAAAAATTTTCTCAGTACTTGTTTAGTTTCATTGAAAAACGTTTATTTGTTTTCTGCTCACAGAGTTTAAGGCAAAGAAAATAAAACCCTAATGACCCGCACAAAGAAGTAAAGAGTGAACCAGAAATGAGTTTTTCTTAGCAGTCGTCGTTGGCTTTCCCGTCCTTGTTGCTTGAAGTCCCAATTTTGTTGACATAGGTGCATTGCTTTATGTGTTGCGATCCCGTATCTAAAGTTTCAATTTAAGATGTTAATTCTGGGAGCGCATTGAAAAGCTATAACAATTAGATAAACTATTTCATTTTGTTTTGTTTTTTTTCTAGTTGTTAGCTTGGTTGATTGCAGCCATCCGTGACTAAAGATTGAGCTCGATTCCCGGTCAGGTCATAGGATCACCTGTGAGCAGGTGTCGCCTTGGAAGTGTTATCTGCAATTGGTTGAATTTATGGTCTAGACGCTTGTTTCTTTATCGGATAGCCCAAAAAAGCACACCCATTTATCGCATAGAGCCAAATAAAAAAAAATCGTTGTTTCATCTTTCGTTTAGTAGACTCTACAAAACACTTTCCTTCTTATTTTAAATGTAGGTTAATGACTGTAGTAAACGGATCTCCAGAATTTAAACATTTGTTAGCGACTGAAGTGGACTGTCCAAGACATTGTAAGGTTGTTCATTAAGATCTTGTCAGTGCTCTTAGAACGTTTATTTATTTTATATTCTATTGTGGCATATGTAGGTAATACCATTGTCCCAGTGCAGTGGTATGTTGGAGTGGTGCGAGGGAACGATGCCCCTTGGGGAGTACCTTGTAGGAAGACCTGGACGTAAAGTGGGAGCACATCAGCGGTACTACCCTCAAGATTGGCCCCCACTTGAATGCAGAAAAAAAGTAGCTGTAAGTAGAAGTCTAAGCTGCACGTGATGGTGGTAGTTTGCACAGCGTGTTGTCGTATAGAACAGGCTTGAAAATAATTTTAAAACTGCCGATAATCCTCTTTTAAAGAGAAAACGTATTTGCCATTATTTGCTAACTGTGCATATACTTACATAAATATTTATGGCCTTTTCACTTCTTGTTGGTGCATAGGCCATCAACCGTAAGTCCTCCAATTTCCCCTAGCTCTGTCCTCCTTTCTTCATCTCCGCCTCTATACACCGCCTCTAACTGCTCGTTTGCCTCTATGCTGTGACTTAGCAGTAGGATTCAAGAGCCCGCCAGATAAAATGTTTTTTCTTCTTGCTTAGTGTGTTGCCAATCCAAGTCTACGAGGCTGGTGGAGCAGTGTTTATCAGAAGATTTTTTTACTCCCTCTCGACGAGACACTAATACTGTGCAAGGCAGCTGCCTGCACATCTTCTTAAGGATTAAAAACTAAGTCAACTTCGGAGGGAAAAAATAGTTAAAATTTTCGCTGAGCTTGGTTTTGTGCCGGGAACCTTGTCCTTGAAAGGATCTACCAACAAAACATGGGAAAAAAATGTTGATAAAGAAAAGAGGGAGGTTCTTTTGCTGTTAATTGAATTCCAATTCATTTAGCAGATAAGCGTTGTTAAAAAAAAATAGAGGCGATAGTTGACATCATTGATTTACAACTACAGATAGAATTTGTGATACCATTTTTATGTGTCTGTTTTACTTTATGGTTCTATCTCAAAATCTATTTTTTCCTCACCTATAAACTGCATTCTAGCTTTTTGTTATTAGCCAGTACTTTCTTTTGTAGCTTAGAAAATCATTTCTCATTACGTTTGTGTCATATATCGCTCCCTCCTTCCAATCGGAATGACAAGGATAAAAGTTAAGCTTTAAAAAAAGCAAATATTGGTTTTTCTTTCATTCTAGAGTGCAGACCAAAACGGAACACCACGAACACAATCGTACCAGGTAAACCTGACTTTGAGTCATAATCTCACACATCAGGTCGTTTCGTGTTTTTATCATTGAGAAGCCATCTTATGCATTTTCATTTTAATCTACAGGAAATAACAGATCACTTTCATCCCGTTTTCCGACATTTCTTCATGGAGAAATTCCCTGACCCTGCTGTTTGGTTCGAGAGGAGACTTGCGTACACAAGGAGCTGCGCTACATCTTCCATTGGTAAGAGATTTTAAACAAGATCAATCATCATTGAAACATCGTGAGTATTAATCCTTTCAACCCCAATTTAGCAGCGTATCTCCTGCAAACTAATACATTTGATAATGAAAAACGAGGCTTTGTCACACTTAGTCATCCCTGTAGTAAAAATCAAAATTTTGCAATTTTTTTTTTTAAATTTGATGTAGTTTAGGAGAATTAAGCATCAAATGTGGCGTTTTGTGCTGAAAGTGTTAAAGACAAAAGAATAGAAAAAAAATTGTTGACAGTAAAATAATAAAAAAATAGAAATATTTTGCCTTCTAGTTGGATATGTGGTTGGTCTTGGTGACAGGCACGTGGAGAATATTCTTGTTGATTGTAATACTGCAGAAGTTATACACATCGATCTTGGTAAGTTTCTTCTTAACCCTATTCCGCCTGGATATCTTGGGCCTAGGAAAGGGGGCCTTCAAAACCCTTCCAACCCCTCCGTAAATCCGAAACTATTAAAGTGTCTATGAAGTAATTCTTTTATTTAGTTTTTTTTTATTGCGAAAATCTTTAGCTTATTATGTGTGCTTATCAGAATGGCCGAAACCGGTTGATGTTACACAGAGAGAAATAAGAGTTTTTGCCGCCCAAAGTTCGAATTTAATCAAGTGGGTCTATTGTTGAGTGGCCAAACGATGGCCGACTAAACCAACACGGCGGACAAGTGTAAAACAAAGACAAAAGGCAGGGCTTTTGATATTGTGCGGTGGTGCGATCCCGCACAACTGATCAAAAATCGCATCCAATCGCATAATTCACAAATTTCCTTACAATCGCGCATTGTTCTTACAAATAACACAATATGAGACAATAGAAATGATAAAATTTTGTGACAGTTGTTATTTTTCTACTTTTTAAGGCAATTAATAAACAGTAATTTACTGACCAAAACATTACATGAAACTGCAAGAAACTATGGCAGGCTGTCACTGCCAAAAGTCATTCAGTTGACTAAACTTGTTTAAAATACAACACTGCTTAAGTCTAGTTTTCTATATGCACGCTTACGTTATTTGGTTCCACACTTTTGTTTCTGAGATCTCGACAATTTTTATTTAAATCTCGACGAAAACCAACGTGAGTCATAAACCTCGATGAAATTCATTAAAACATGACGAGTTATTTAAAAATCTCGACGCGATTAATTCTCGAGGAAACTCGACGTAAACACGAGAGGGAATATGAAAAGCAACACGGTTCTTGGTTCTCTATTTCAGATTCGTCGAATCCCGAAACTGAATCCTGAGATCATTTTGTAGGCATAGCGAACAAGCTTTTCCCTGCGAAAAAAAAATTGAAGTTGGGGTATTTTTTGCCGGGGGAAAAATAATTGTTATAAATAGATGGTGGATGATTGAAAGCTGGTGTACCAATGACACTGTTGTGTATCATTCTCCAAGACATTCACTTCATTGTCTATGAATGTTCAGTTTAATACATATATTTTATCGTGAAAAAATTAAGTTTGTTCTTTTTTTAGCAAATTAGTTTGTAAGGGTACAGAAGAAAAATTTTCTCTCCCTTGACAAAGTATAATAGCTTAAAATGAGCTGTTAAATCGCATAATTTGTATAGGTAATCACACGAGTTTGAGTTCTGTTTCGAAATAATTGCACAAGTAGGTTTTTCAAAAAGTATCAAAACTGCACAAGGCTTAGGGCCTCGTGTGCAATTCGAGCTTTTTGAAAAACTCGCGAGTGCAATTTTAAAATTCCAGATTGAGCGAGAAAAGTCGTAATATTATTTATTAGTAATATGCATGCAAAATTTACCTAGAATAGCACAACGTATTCGCGAGTTCTCGCGCTCAAGATCTCTTGCTGGATTTTATTTACAGCGATTGGATGTTCTTCAAACATATCCCATAGTTACAAATTTTAGACAAGCTAAGATTAATTAATCACTTCATAAATTCCAGTTTCGTTTTTTGTTGTAAACAGTAAAAAATGTATTGAAATCTCAAACATGGTAAATTAAAAATTTTTGATTTTTGTAATTTGCAATAGTATTACAGATTTCTGCACTGGTATTAAATTAATATTGCACCGCTCTCGACCAATGATAATCGAAAATTTTTTGCATGTATATTCTTAGCCGCATTAATGAGCCCTGAGTTTCCGCATAATTTCCGATTATTTATTGCACTATATCAGATGGCCTGAAAAGGAAATTATTCTGTGGCCGATGGCCCAAGTCAGACTTCTTGTCCAAATACTTCCTCGACCCTGGGAAGAGCGAGAGAAACAAATCACTGGATCAATTTCCACGTCAACGGTTATAAGTTCGTTTCCAGTCTCCGGACCCACAGTTTTCCGATGTTTCACTCACTTTAGACGGTATTTCTTTCTCTTTTACATCATTCGGTTTTCAGCATTTCGAAATATCGACATAAAAACCTAGATTTTTGTACACAAAAAAGTTTTACATCATACACACATTAACGCTATTGTCATGAAACTTAAAGATTAGATAGAACTTTAATACCTTATTGACTGCACAAGGTTACATATTCATGTACCGTTTATGATGGCATCATTTCTCCATAAAACAGTGTTTTTCTAGGATTTCCTTATTTTTGCGCAGAAATACAGCCAAAAACTCTTGATTTAAAGACTTGATCAGTTAACGATTGAGCTCCAGTCTGGCCTTGTATTACAGTAAAACATATGATTCACAGAAATGTGAACTGGAAAGTGGGAGAAGGGGGAAGAGGTATTCGTGAATTGTAAACAAAGTTTGTGTATATTTTGAAGCTATTTCAATAGAAATTAAAATAGTTTCGTACTATATTGACCATACATAGCCAGCGGTATATCTTTCGTACTATATTGACCATACATAGCCAGCGGTATATCTTTCGTACTATATTGACCATATATAGCCACGGTATATGTAAGGATAAATAACTTTTACAAAACCTTTCAGGTGTTGCTTTTGAGCAAGGAAAGCTTTTACCGACACCGGAAACAGTTCCATTCCGATTATCACGTGACCTTGTGGATGGTATGGGGCTGACTGGGGTTGAGGGTGTATTCAGACGTTGTTGTGAGAAGACAATGGAAGTGATGCGGTTTTCTAAGGAAGCACTGATAACAATCGTTGAGGTTTGTTAAATAGTAGCTCTTGCTAACATGGTTGTAGTGCATCATGAGTTGGAACGTCCAGCAAACTGCAAATACTTTAGTTACACGGCAGAAAAGAAACGTTTTAAGATAGAACAAGATGCTTAACTGCTTCAACTCAGCTTCCTCTTTTGTAGCAAGTAACAAAACCTGTGGTTTCTATTTTTTTGGTTTTTAAAAAATTTTGCTTTTTTATACTGACTTCGAGGAAACTGGGTTAGTTACTTATAAAATCGGTCTAATATTAATAATTACTTCTATTTGTAATTTGTTGTTAGTGTTTGTTCGATCGTTATGTTTTGGTTCTCTGTTTTGCTTTACATATAATTACTAAGTTTTCATAGTAGAAAGGTGAGTTATAAAATGGGCTTTCTTTTTAATATCGCTCAGTCACAATTCGTCGTCGCCCTAAAGCGAATGCGGAAGGGTACGCTCTAAAGCCCATGCGTAGTCAGTGTAGAATTTTAAGCATTGTCGGATTTATTGAAGGTCTTTCTCTGAACCTTGTAAACATGAATACTATGGAGTCTAAGACGCTAAAAATACATGTAAAGGCAAACACAGTTCTACTGAGGATGACCCAGACTAAATTGGAACAGGTCGTTCAAAATTCAAAATTAAGTCATTAGTTTGAAGATATTCGATGCGTAACAAGGATTATTCATAGTTAATTAAATAAACGTTCTCTAGTTTGAAGTATTTATATTACGAACTTTTGGCTATCAATTTACAGCTCTTGACGGGTAGCAAGTAAATATAGTATTACAAGCGTGCAATTTACTGTGTCATAGGGGTTGCAGCGGTTGTGTACGGACGTGTTTGTTTGTTTTTTTTTGTTTTTTTTGCTCCACAAATTTCGATTGTTCAAGGGAAAAGAAAATATCAGTTGATTCTAGTTATGCCAATCCTAACCAGTCAGTCAGCAAATCTTATTAAGGAGAGGAATCTGAGTGCCGAATCCATTTTAACATCAAATAATCTCTAAATGAAATCCCTGAGATTACTAAAAAATACTAACTAAAAATAAAAATTACTTACTAAAAAATCAAAACCAAGGCGCCATGGAAGAGACTGAAAGTGAAAGCGATCGAGAGGCTGCCCCATAGCATTGTAGCCAAGAAACTGCACCAGCAATCACGGATACCTTGTGCAAATGTTGTGAGGTTCATTTAAATGAAATTCGCAAACTAAAATCCGAGATTTTGAACATGAAGTTAAAACTTCCCGCCGAAAGTCACTCGACCGAGACGAAGTCAAATCGAGCAGCATGGGTTTTGACCTTTTCAAGCTATGATGCTGATGCCGACTGTCTTATCAGGAAGCTTGACTGGAAAAAACTTGAAGACCAACGAAAAGCTCACACAGCAGTCATGGTCTATAAATCAATTAATGGTCTTGCTTCTGATTATATGCGCTCTTTATTTACTGACCGTGGTAGCATATCAAATTACTCTCTGAGAGACTCTGGCAGCAAACTGGCTATTCCTAAGCCCCGCACAAACTTTCTTAAAAACAGCTTTAGCTACAGAGTTGCGGTGCTTTGGAATAGCCTTCCAGTCATTTGATAAAGCATGGCGATTCTCCGCGTAGGTTAACTCAAAAATGTTCGCGCGTAAAATGATCTCTCGTAAGCTTCGCGAACTTCGGAGACCAACCTGTTCCAAAAACGCTCAACATCTTTTAGTATGGGTCCACCGCGGACAGTGTGTGCCCTTGTGTGTAGTTGTTCAGCCGCCGTTATTATCAAACTTGTGCCCAGATGCTTCCGTCGACGTTAGTGCTTTATTTCGTGAACTGCGATTTGTGACTGAACATGGAAAACAAATAATAACGAAGGCCCATTTAAGACTCAGGCATTACTTCGGAGAAGCCCGAGTAATGTATTATTTTATTATTCGTGCATTGAAAATTAGGAAACAAAAGTATGTTTTTATACTACTGTTAAGTCAAGATGCATGAGAGAAAATCCGTGGACGCTTCTAGTAATTTTTAGATATACTAGTCGGGCTGTTTTCCGCCCTGTTAGATTTCTCCCTCTCAAGTCCATTATTTTCAGAGTTTCATCCAAAGCTTAACTATATATTATGTTCCGTCAATACTACATATACGACATCGCATGGGTGTAACTGAAAGCTAGTACTGCTGCATGTTTAAACTGGATTTTCAAGAAGTATTTTCCTTTACTTGTATTGAAATATAAAAAGCCGATGTCTGTCGTTTAAATCACTGAAATTCTATATTTTCGTATTTGTAAGAACGGAGTGCCATTCTCTATGTCTTGATATTTTTCTATTATTATTACTGAAAATGTAAAACCGAGATATAACAGGCAACGCAATGCCACTCTGAGGTTTACAACGATTATCTCCCAGTCAGTGTGGCTTCATAGCTCAGTTGGTAAGAGCGCTGCACCGGAATCGCAAAAATCGGGTTCGAGTTCCGTTGAAACCTGAGCGTTTTTTTCAGGCTTCTCTTTCACCATTGCTTAAATTACGTCCTTAACCGCGAATTGTAACGTCGTTACTTACACCGCGGTACAAATTCAATCTCGTTACCTAGGTTTTGTTATACGATCCTCTTTATTCATGGACGTTGAGCCCTGAGAAAGCTATGGCCCTCCAACGTAAAGCGGAGGCAGATGTAACGGTGTCGGACATATCACACGGTGGCGACATTCTAGATGCACTGGACGGAGGGATTGGCATAAACGATTTGGAAGAATCATCAGAGGTCAACAAGATGGCGGAACGTGCACTACTGAGACTGCGACAGAAGCTTGAAGGAATCGAGGAGGGAGTCCATTTAAGTGTCTCAGGACAGGTTAGTGTGAAATATGCATGCCAGTATGATGAAGGTAGCGTCGATGGAAAGGATAATGACAATGTATAACTCCTATAAAATGTTCTTCACGATGATAGATGATATTAAAGCGAAAACCAGAAAGCACGAAAGTGCTATCTTCATGATAAAAGTTCAGTATTTAGTTGATGTTGTCTTGGTTAATATAGAATACTGAAAAAATGATATAAAGGGCTATAGCTTTGGTTGGTTACTGTTAAAGCCTATTTTTTCGCTGTTTCTATCTACCATGGCACCAGATCCAGGGTCTGTTTAAATTATATTTCGGACACCGTGACTTTCTCTTTCACCAAAATTGATTCCGTTTTCCATCCTTACGATCCTTACGATCTGGTAAAATGAGTATACCGGAGTCTACTGGCAGCTACCCTGCAATGTATTAGGGTCCAAGGACATCAAAGACTCACTACCGCTAACAAAATAGAAACCGGAAATAAGCGTCGGTTTCATACTCACAATAAACTAAACTCGCCGTCTGGTTAGCGTAGCTGGTAAGATCCCAGTCTACAGTGCGGAGGCTTGGTTCGAAACCCGACCGGACCAACACTCAGGGTCTTACAATGAGGAGAAGGTGCTGCCTCCGCTCTAACATCTGCAAATGGTTCGGCTTTCTCTTCTCGGATACGGACGTTACACCGTAGGCCCTCTGAGACTCCTTTGTTTATGTGTGTCTATGTGGCCTCGACACCTAAATAAAGTTTATATATATTATTATTTAGGATTTGGTATTGAAATGAGAAAAATGAGGTTTAAAAAAGTTTAAGTTCACCTATTCAAAAATTTAATTTTGAAAGCTTCTTTTCATAAGGTTGCATTTAGGATTTAGTTGTCAAGAATCGTAAACTTTTTGTCATAAAAATGTAAACATCTCACTGCTTGTTTTTCTAGGTGAACCATCTTATCCGCGAAGGCCAAGATCCAAACAATCTTTGCCGTTTGTATCCAGGATGGCAACCGTGGGTCTAACTGTTGTGGTTTAGCAAATATGTTTAGTTACTTACATTCGCATAGTAATACGTAGTTACGACCAAATTATGTTTGAGACAATTCAAACTTCAAAGATAAGTTTCCGAAAATAACTTCATAAAGGTTACTGAAACAGGTCAATCTCTAATACTTGTTAGAGTTTTCAAAGCTATTTAAAGTGATTGAATTTCCGTAATGTTCTCAGATCTGCAGCCGTCATTCATGACGCTTTTTCCTAACTAGAATGATTTTTGTATTTTGCCTTTACCACGCTGAATAATAATTTCAAAAGAGTAACAAATCTATTTTTTTTCTTATAGTTTGAAAATTTCGGATTAAACTCTCTACCATAGCCACGAATGGTGTCATCCATCACCAACACGAATAAAAAACAATTAACCAAAATATTTCTTCTAACGCTCTTAAGTACTAACATAAAGACGTATCGTGCAATGTTTTCTGTTTCAAATTCCGCCATTCTGAGTCTATATGACTTCATTCGCGGCTGTTGCCAGTTCCCTACTGGACGCGGCCAACATGGCAGAAAATTATAAAAGTTCAAAGTACCATAAAAAAGGAAATTTTGAATAAAATCAAAAACTGATTAGCAGAAGAGCTTGAAATTTTATGAAAAAATAGTTTGAGTCAGACAAGAAAAATAGGGTTAGTTGCATTATAAAAATTCGACTAATCGATTCTCAGAACTCGTTTTATTATGAATTCGTCTATGGTAAACGGAAATAAACGCAATAAAATAATGTCACGCAGCAAGTCAATTCATTTTTAAGACCTTTTATTTAGACCACGCTGTGACCCTTTTTGTCGCGAGTATTGTTTGTAATTGATAAAGTAAAACACGTCCATCAGTTTTGTCTCTTTAGGTAGCGTTGTTGAGAGAGTAAGCTGGTCCTCTGTTCTGGCCGAAGTTTAGCCAAGGCGGCTCTGCCAATAAAACCAATGGGAAATTAAAGGAGTGTAATTTAAAGTGAAGCTAGTTCCCCATAACTGTGCAGTTCCAACAAGCTCTAATCTTAAACGAACGGTTTTGTTAAATTTTGACCTTAAAAATAACTGGAAAGGAAAGGCGAAGCATTAGAATTTGTTGCCATAGATATTTTATTAAGAAGGGCAGATAATAACTTGGCATTTGAAAAACTAAGTCAGGGAAATTAAGGGAAGCCGAACCTCTTAGACAACCAACAATCATCAGGTCTCAGCCTAGACTCATTAGGGAACCCATTTGTAACTTGCATTGAGAGGGAAGCTTTGACAGGAAAACGAACAACTGCAGTGACGAAGTAACCTTTTTTTTTTAACTGCGATAATAACCGGAAGGTTTAACTATTTATGAAGTATATATGCTGACATTGGAAATACAAGGAGGGAATTAAGAGAAATTTAAGATAAAATACA